>JANHFX010013096.1:17554-41122 GCA_027560015.1 Chloroceryle amazona | reverse complement strand
GGAGGGAGGGAGGGAGGGAGGGAGGGAGATGCATTTTAAAAATGTTGACCAGTGAATGTGCTCTACATCAGATCTTACCAGAACTACAAAAAGCAGTCTCATAAAAAAAGTGTATTAGGGAACCAGACTGTAAAGCTCTGTTCACACGATGACCACAGATCTTGCTCTCAGATGAACAGAGCTGTGTAGAAATGAACAGCAGAGAAATGCACCTATTCTGTGTATCTCTGGCAGTACAGCCAGGAGAGAAACCCAGAAGGAAGGCAGCAGAGTAAGAACCACCAGCTCTCTTCACTATTGCACACTCCTTGACTAGAATGGGATTACAGAGCATGGAAGGCAGCAGGTATCATTTATAACTCGCCATATGATCTGTGACAAATGCACCATCCCTCTTAGTCCTACAGCCCCACTGTGTATGTCTCCTTACTCTGTAAGGCCACCCATCACCAGTCCCAGTAAAATGAATGGGAAACAGTTTGGCAGTTAAGATACTGCAAATGGGAATGAGAAAATTCAAATTTAGTCCCGTGTTATTCCCTATTTTTAGGCCACTGTGTGCCTCAGTCCTCGGGTTACATATAGTAACCTCTCTTAACCTGCTAGACAAGTAACACAGGCCAATTAATGGTTATGTTGAGGACAAGAATAAAGTTAAAAATAAATTTCAAAAGTTTGTTCAGTTTCAAATAAAGATTTCTGCAAATATTGTGTTGGGAAATGATGAGGAAAACCTCAACTATAATTTTCTACATTTTATTACTGCCATAGAGTTTTGCTTAGTGACCAGAGAAAATGTACAGTAATATTTTGATAAATAATAAATGCTTCATTTTTAATAGTTTCTAAGAAATTAAAGTGTGGGTGAAAAATAGATCCACTAGGTCACAATTGTGGTACTGTTATTTAACTAGGGGGTGCTGAAGGAACAACATCACATAGAGTTTGAATATCAAATTAATGAACTACAAAATGCTGCCCAATAGGTTTCTATAAAATATTTCAGAGCTGCAGTTCTTGTTCTCTTTGTTACAGTACAGCCATATGTCCACTTCTCACTGAATGTGCATATTTAAATCTATATAAGACTACTAGGTTTGTGAGTGCCATGTTGCTAACATTGCTCCAAATGGCATCTATTACTCCAGCCTGAAAGAGAGAAGGAAGAGGGAGGAAAACAACACATGCAACCTAAGTGCTAGCCAAAAGAGCTCTTAATAAAGACTTTGAAGGGTAAGACAGACTATTTATGATGTTCTAATGCAACGCTCTGTAGGGCACAAACCACAGAATTCCTCTAGTAATTCAAGCACTGAAAAGAGTACTTCTTTCCTACTAAATAAGTTAACATTGTCAACCCCAATAAAATGTGTCTGAAACAAGAGCATCTTTTTGCTTCATTTACTTTTTCATTTCATGTACAGGCATCACTGATGGTCTCAGTACAGCTTAGGAAGTAGGTCTAATTAAAATGTTTTTAGTCTTAGTGAACTGAGCAGTAAACGGAACAAAATTATTGTAGGGTTTTAAGGCTTTAACACAGGAGGGGCAGGCAGGCAAAAGCAGAGTTAGAAACATACGCGCTACAGGCTTCTCCTTTTCATGATAAAAATGCAGACACTAAACCAATTCCTGGCTTTTGCAGTTTCAATGTCTGGGGTCTTTTTATCAGAATTTCTCACTGCATCTTCCAGGATGTCTTACTGACACCAGCTCCTAATACTAGAAAAGAAGAAATGATGGGAGTCCCATTGATATCCAATCGCAAAAGCTGGGAAATAAAAATGGTACAAGCCAGGGATCAAACCACTGCTGCCTCATTTGGAGTGCTTCTCTTGAACAGTTCTGTTACATAGGATAGATCCTAAAAATAAAGCTGTGGGTTGCACTGATTGCTATGACCAAACTGAATATAAGCATAATAACTGCAATGTTTTTACAGCAGATCTGGGGGCAGAGCTATTTAAGTCTTAATTGTAAATATGCTTTTGATCTCTGCCTAGTCACATTCTCACTGAAATTCTTGGCAAGTCTTAATGAATTTTCTCTCTACATTTCTCCATTTTAATCACTCTGTAACTGTTTCATTAACACAGAAGAAATGGTATTTTTATATTTGTCCAACTCAGTCTTTTCAAAACGTAGTACCAGTTCTACAAAACTGCACTTTGGTAGAATGCACAGTAAGAAAATCACAACCAGGTGAGCCAATGCTCAACTACTTTGATCTCTTCGTGGAAGAATCATGCTCCCAGCAGGTTGGGGTTTTTTTTGCTTCAGACTGAAATAATTTCTTTGAAGTTCAAAATAAATTGATATTACAATCCCCTTAAATGAAAAAGGAAAGGAAACTCCCAAAGCCTTGTTTACCTGAACAGATGTTTGACAATGCTGAGATTTAACAGGTACCCAGAGTCCTCCTGTCTAATCTTCCAGTCGAACCTAAGACAAACTTCTGCAAGTATACTGTGAGGGAGAATTTTACTCCATATTCTTTCCACAGGGAAGAATCTTTTTTACCACTACCTTTCAAAAATTATTCCTCCTATGTCATAAAAGTGAATTCATGCTCCATGCACATTTTTGAAAAGTTACCGGTGTTTTGTTTTGTTATTATTGGCTCTGATTCTGCGGGTGTTAATAGAAGATTAAATGAAGCAATAAATAGAAGCTATGATTAAAAGTAAACATTTTCTTATACAAAAGTAAACATTTTTCTTATGCAATAAAATATTAAAAGTCAATATGCTGGCCACAACAGATCACATCAAGATGATTATTAGAGCTTAACTAAACATCATTAGGACATGATTTCATTCTTCAGTCCAAAAATCTAATGTGCTTGAGCAAAACAGCTGCTTGCCTTTCAGCTGGCCCATCTTCCATGCCCTGACATAAAGAGATCCATTTATATGCTATGGTGACAGTGTGACTGAGAGCAGAAACGAATCAATATAGACTGCACTTTTCAGGAGGAGTAAAACTCACAAGAAGCTTTTATTATCATAAGTGGCTGTTAATGGTGACATAATTAAATGATGAAGCATTTAGCTTACAACTACACTGAATCTACAGTAGTTCAGCTCTGTGAAATGAAAATAAAGCTCTTCAGAGGTGTCTCTCCTTTTATGGCAAACCAAGCTTCATTAAAGTGATATACTGATGGACCTGGACAGTAATGAGAAGGATGCAGCATTAGGTTATGCAAAGACTAAGTGAAAATCTTCTACTTTGAGCCTTAAATACAGATTAACTATATTTTTTGTGGAAAACAGAGGGTAAGGACAGCTTCTTTACAGAGACACGGTCAATTCAGGTTTTACAATTATTCTCAAAGGTGCAGGTCACATGTGAAGAAGAAGAGATGAAGTTCACTTTGCACGGCTCCGTGCACACACAGCACTGCTGGCTTGCCTACTTGATGTTGTCTAATCATTTCCATTTTCAAAGATCCTGTCTACAGAGAAGCAGATAGTGCTCCATTTGGTTTTATATCCAACAGTCATGGTGCTCTGTTTCCATATTAAAACAGAAGTGGTGAATGTTTACTCCCTGAATATTATGAAAGTTTTGTCTCTATAAATACATGCTATCTAACTGCCTTAGGCTTTGTCTTCATACAATAGAAGAGACAAGAAAGATATTGCTCCTAGCAAAGTGAAGTAGTCTCCTATTATCTTTAAGCACAAAGTAGATGCTGTTACAGTGAATGTGAATTCCAAGATGTCTAGCCCTCAGACATACCATTATACTGCTATTATACTACACTGAGACTTTTCCTCAGAGAGAAGCAAATACAATAATTTCAGTCAGTATTCCCTTGCATACTTTGCATTTTGGGACGGTATTTAAGAGATATGAAGATTAACAGCATGAAGGTTATGAAACTGTAATGGGTAAAGTATCACATCTTTTGGCCATGAAAAGAAATAACAGAAGAATACTATGAGGATGAGACCACCAAGTGTGCAACTGTACAGATTAACAGTGTGCAATCACTCAACAAAAAGTGTGTAATATTTGAATAGCAATTAATATCTGGTCTGAGTTGCAGTCTTGCTCTAATATGTAGAAGAGTGAATCCACATTGTTTGTTTTCTTGAAATGAGCATTTTAATACGGTCAAAGTTTCATTTTTTTCTCCAAATAGTTAATATATATGAAGTCTGATGCTGATAAATAATATCCAAGTTTTTCAGATGGGAATACTGAGGCACAAGGCATGTAAGTGATTTTTGCAACAGTAACTAACTAGCAGAGTCAGATCTAGAATGCCTCTTACCTCAGAGCTTTCACAAAAATCAAAGACAGAAGGGACAGAATCATCTGGTCTGACAGTCCACAGGCCATTAAATCAGCCCCAATATGCCCTCCAGAGAGCAGGAGAAGAGGTGGAAGAAAGTAAATGGGCAGATACCAGAGCAGGGCAAACAACAAACACCATTCCTAAAAAGGCAGGGGGTTGATCATATAATACAAGTCTATCCGATACCAGAGCACAAACTATCTTCTTTTCTGCAGACAGAGCCCAAAATAAAAATAAAGGTCCCAGGTGATATGAGAGAAAAAAAAAAACAACAACCTCAAACAATACATTCCTGTCCTGCATTTGGTCAGCTGTTATTAACATTGGCATATGAACAAGACACAGCAGCCAGACACCTAAGGTGTTTTCATGCTTAACCTCTTTCTAGCTGGGTCTATCCTTTGATGTTTCAGAGAATAAAAAGCAACAAATCCCCTTTGCCCTTACTGAAGCAAATGCAGTGGAGAAATACATTCCAACTTAAGAGAGCAGGAGATATAAACATATATATATATATTTTGTATACACTTTCAAAAATACTGTCTTAATGCTGAGCTGCAAGTATTCTCAGGACATTGAGAGGAATGCAACATTCCCCAGGGCACAGAAATATAATGTTGTGGGGTTTTTTTTTTTGGTCAAATTTGTGTAAATTTAGGGTTATTTCCAACTTAGGTGTTCTACAAGAGTACTCCATAAATACCCTACAACCAATTTAGAAAAAACTATCCAAGTAGGGCTAGAATATGCCCCTAAAAGTGTAAGAAATTTCACAGTTTAAATTATTCCTGAAAGTAATTTAATAAATCTACTTGATGATATTACTTGCTTCTGTTAAAAATAAACAACAACATTTATAATTCATTTCCAAGAGCAGCCAGCGCATTGGTTGCACAACTGCAGAAGCACACTAGTCCCAGTCGGGTCATTCTTACATCTTCATTTTTCTACAAGTGCAAAATGAAGGTTCTATTCATGAGAATTCAGACCCTAACACTCTTCCAACCATGCCATTATAGAATAAACAGATGAAGGAAAGAAACAAAAGCTGACAGGAAACTCAAAGAATACAGCACTTGGTAATGATAAACAGTGAGAAACAGGGAAACCTACTTTAGTCTAGCAAGGCATTATAATAATTTGTTTAGAAAGCAAAGAGAAAAAAACCCCACCAGTAAATACTTTAGAAACTGCTGGATCAATTTGTAAGTGCTGAAAGCACACCAGCCTCGGCGACTCAGGGACATTTGTACTAAGCAAGAGACACACAATTAAGCTGCATCTCAAGCTAAAACCCTGAGGGCTCCACATTTCATTCCAGTCAACTACTGCTGGTTTTTGGCACTATTTTCATTGCAAATATGAGTAATGTGGGCCCTTTAGTCACTATTAAGCAGTAATCTGGGGAAATCATCCACTTCCAATAATCTTGTACTCCAATTTAGGGCACTCTGAAACCACATAATGAATAATACTGTCACCAGTTCTCTCCTATAATGACACATGACATATGCCTGCTATTGCTCTTTTCAAACCAAAGCAAACTGTGTTGTTTGTTTTTTGTGGGTTTGGGGTTTTTTTTCAGAAAATCCTGTTTATTGTATTTGAGTTTCTTTCTTCACTCATTAGATTAAGAAGTAAATTTCTGCTTCATAAGCATAACTTGGCATTCAGAAAGCAGGAGATCCCTTTACAA
This sequence comes from Chloroceryle amazona, assembly GCA_027560015.1. Lineage (NCBI taxonomy): Eukaryota > Metazoa > Chordata > Aves > Coraciiformes > Cerylidae > Chloroceryle > Chloroceryle amazona. The sequence continues at coordinate 35,120 of JANHFX010013096.1, read as the reverse complement.
CGACAAAAAAAAATAAAAATTCAAGTGAGTAGCACCATCAAATCACAAGTTATTCATGAATGATAGAAAATGTATTTTCACTGTAAAGTAGAAAACTATTTAAGAGACGTTCCACTTTTCTTGCCACTCCTGGATGGATTTTATCTGTTACTAAGGTTTACCACCGTAGAATTTGCAGGAATGTTTTCCTTGTTGACAAACAGAGAAATGCTTTTATAGCCAGGCAAGTTGAATGCCAGAGTTGAATCAAACCATCTATCGATTTTTGACCCTTTCTTTTTCCCATAACCACGGGAAAATGGTGGCCAATAACATACACTGAAGCAACACTCTAAGGAATATAGCAAATTTAAAACTATGCTGGCCATAGGAAAAAAAAAAAAATCATCAACCTGCAACAAATAAAAAAGTCTTTTAAAGATATATAAAGATTTCAAAATGAAAACAGTCTCAGAGATGAAGGTGGAAAGTTTTTGGTACTTCTACTCTTAATAAATTGAAAATTCAACCTTTACCTTACCTATAAAAAGTGGTTTAAAGATATATGTTACCAAAACATTGCTTTTCTGTTTCTCAAGTATTCTAAGGCAATGTGAAATACACTGTACTTTATCAGAAATATTCCTAAATTATTCTCCAACCTGCTCAGAAGCAGCACATTTAAGTTTTAGATAAGAGTGTGGATAATTTCTTATTCATCCCAGGCAAACACAATCAATTGCATTCTAGAAATTCAATTTAAAAGTAATTTATCTTACATTAATATTCCAAATTCACAAGATTTCACAAACATATTCTTGTAGCATAGTAAATTTCCAGTAGACATTGTTATTAAAATAAAAATTGTCCTGTGCAAAATAACTTGCAAGCTGTGTGGTGAAGTCTCTGTCTTTGTAGTATTTACTCTGTGTGTGCGGTAGTAGAGAAATCTAGGGGAAATCTGGCGGAAGTATAATTTACAGCTGAATTTTAAACCACCTACTACACAAAATCTAGAATAGAAAAGACCAAGACCACTTTGCAAGTGACTCCTTCAAGAAGCTTTCATCATCTACAGACACACTGACTTATTAGTCAATTCATAGTTTTTCACAGTGGTAAGTAGTGATTTCCCTGTGGTAGTTAGCCAATATTTCACAAGGAGTGATTGCAGGATGCTCACGTATTGTGCTGCTTATTTATTTCTTCCTTCTCATACTTTATGACCATTGAAGAGGTAGGTTTATTTACTGTGATTAAGAAAAATACACCATGGAGATACCCCAAAACTAGCCGACAATAAAACAAAATAGAAGGTTGATGCATTAATGATCTCACATTTCTTGACACTTCAAGCAGGCTGCAGTATTTATCCAAGGAGGGGGCAATGGAATTAAAGATCTTAGTCTCATTTCTCAAGAGTGCATTGTCTGAACACACTCAGCCTGTCCCCATCATGCAACAAGTGTGTGGTTAAGAGTCTGGAGGAACTGCTGTCAGCTCTCAGCCCTCTGAGTTACGAGGCATGTTCCGTCACCTTAAAGGGATGACTGGTTTAGTACGCAGTTACTTAAGGAAGTTCGGCACTCTCTAGGCTCAAGGATGAATATCAAGATAGAATTAGCTCCTTCCATTCCCTCCTCCTTCGCCCCAGTCTGACAGAACAGAGCAGAACAGTCTTCCTGGACATTGAAGGATAAGGAAACTTTAGCTTTGGAAAGCAAACATTTGCTAGCACAACATTATCATCCAAAGCCTCTACTTTGGGAAACTGTTAGAATACAAAATAATTCTGAAATCATTCCCTTTTCCCTTTTATGGACTTATATAGAGAAAATTAATGTATTAGGATCTATCCAGAAAGATTATGACTTTGTCTTGGGACTTTAAAGTGTGATCTTGTTTTATTTGCTACTATTTTCTATCTTACTTGATAGCTGCATTATCCATGTTTCCTGAGTGCTACATTTTCATCCTGTAGGGAAAAAAAAAACAAAACACTTCTGTAGAGATCTGAGCTACTGTCTCTTAAGAACAGCATTTAATGCAACTATGTTTATGTAAATGCATTTTTACTTTGTTTTATTCTCCTATTTCCACAACAGTTGGAAATCTGTAAAGATCATTTCAAATAATGCTCTTTGTGAAGTTATGTCCAAACACTATGTAAGCACATGGCTCAATGAGCAAAATGTGCTCTGCTCACATTAGGAGACACAGTATTTACGTTTACCATAAAAAAAGAAGGCAATGGCCTGCAAATACAGGCATGTAGCATCAGTAAACAGGAATACCATGCCCACAACTATTCAGCAGTTAACAGACTGAAAGTCCATATCAAGTTACAATAAATGACAGAGAAAAGGTTTCACAAAGGCATACATTCCAGACTAAAATTTCAGTATCTGAACATATTGGACAATCAGCGGGTCAGGCTATGCAACACATGAGCTTAGTTTCTTATGAAAAGAGGCTAAAACTGAAAAAATAAATCTAAGTAGTCCATTAATGAAGATGACCATTACATTCTGATTATTTCTAAGACTGTCTCCCACCTCTTCTTTAAATTCAGACATGAATCTCAGAGATGAAAACGTATTCTGGCTCCACAAATTATTTCTAGTCCTGAATGTAAGTATGACATAAGGTATTCCAGGGTAGATAATGACAGTTGTAGTTGCTCTGCCATAGTTTTGCCTTGATTTACCCAGGATATAACCACTACAGATAAGGAAAGGGAAGGGAAAAAGCTCAGAAGTAACTACAGTTTCAGAAGCACTGACTTTAGTTGGTGAAGACCTGGGGGAGAGTTGCCATCCTCTATTACACAGAGCTATTCTAGTACACACTCTAACTGAACATTCATCAAGTTTATTTAAATTTGTTACAATAGACTCCTTTTGCTTCTCCCAAAGTCTCAAATCTACCACTAATTTGCAAACATTTCTACTAAACCAATTATTTCTTTTCCATGAAATAGTAATTGCCTACTTCCCCATGATTTATAATCTATTTGCATTTGAAAATACTCGGTATTTTATGTGGAATACGTTTTATAGACACTTCACTGTGCATCACTTCAAAGCTGACTTTTCCTGTGCAACTGTAAAAGATGTTAAAGAAAAGGCCTGCATGATGATGTTGTTCCTTTATTTGCTGTTCTACTAATATGTTTGCAATGGACATTCAATCACAGCTTTATTATTTGTAGCATATTTCTTTTTTCACTAACTTTCGATTTTTTAATGAAAGCAGGGATAATTTGGATGGTATACTGCAGTATCCATGCTCGGTATTATACTCCAGTTATTATTAAAGTGGTTGCTCAAAAGAGAGGTAATTGTTCATATAAACTATTTTTTCCTTACAGCTGTGGAGATTTGTCGCTGTGGAGATCAAACTAGTGGGATTAGAATGAATTTTCATTTCAATTAAATCTACCTTTAAATATCTCCTTGGAATATTACGGATCAAGTATGATTTGCATTTCTTTATTTCACTGTAAAAGCTCAGGAAACTATGACCCCTCTTGCTACTTCATCCTGCGTGTCAGAAGAGGTTTTCTGGCACCCGTTATGTAAAAGACTGGGATTAATTTCAACAGTGGAACTACAAGATACCACACAGACACTGTAGTACAATGTCTTAGAATGGTTAATCATTTACTGTACAGAACCTTCAGGTCCTATTCTGTGTTGCTTAACTCCAGTAAGAGAAATGCAATTAAAAGAATTCACTGGGGTTCAGTGGCTCTTAGGTTTCTACTAAGCCCCACATTGTATTTAGAGAGTTCTTCCTCCTCCACCCCAAAAACATTTGGCTGAGTGATGGGAAGTTGTAGATAGGCAGGCGCTGGCCTCTTCTCACAAGTAACTAGTGACAGAGCAAGAGGAGATGGGCTCGGGCTGCACCAGGGGTGGTTTAGACTGGACATAAGGAAAAATTTTTCACTGAAAGGTTGTCAGGCATTGGAACACACTGCCCAGGGAGGGGGGTCAGTCACCATCCCTGAATGTGTTTAAAAGCAGTGCTTGGGTATACGGCTTAGTGGCAGACTTGGCAGAGTAGGGTTAATGGTTGGACTCAACAATCTTAAAGGTCTTTTCCAACCTAAATGAGTCTATGAAAAGAAAAGAGCCCCGCTCTCTCCAATTATTCATAAGGCACAGACAGGGATAAACTGTTCTCCAGTGGTTAGGATTTGGCAAAATGAACTTTGGTGGAAAATGAGCATTTTTCTCAGAGATTAAATCCACTATCTCTTCTGATCTAAGTGCCCTGTGGCTCGCAGTGTAAATTAGAGATACCTAACCTAACTATAAATGATTTGTTTTCAGGATGAAATACGACTCCACTAGTATGGAGCTTAATTCTTCAAAGAGAGATCAACGCCACATGTACAGTTTAATTCCCTGTTAGGATGATCATCTTCCTCATCTCCTAGTACAGCTTCTCAACGCACAGTGGGTTCAGAGAGGACCAAAGAGCAAAACCACTGTTTACTGACAGACCTGACGTAAAGATGGGAAAAACAACTCTGAATCAAACTAGGAAATGTCCTTGCTTTCATGGTGTCTACAGCTTCTCCTTTTTGGATATCCATTCCTAATTTTCTCCAGAACCAAAGGCTGAGATTGACTGAAGATGACACATTAATCTGGAAAATTAGCAGCTGCTCTACCATTGTGAAAACACAGGAGAACATTCAGGAGAGCAACTTTGGGTTTCCTTTCTTGAATAGATATCTCTGGTCTAAGACCTGTGGATAATCACAGCCAAACTCAAAGATTTTGCTAAGAAAGTATTATATTAAGATGCAGTTCAAGACTTTCTTTTGTTAAGAAGAGTATTTTCAGAGCAAAACTACATTATTTCCTATCCACTTACACACAGAGAAAAGCCTGGTACAATTTTAGACTCTGAAGTAATTAATCCAAGTAAATAGTAACAGTAAGATAGAGCTTTCCTGCCTGGTTTAACAATGGTCCCCACACCCAGACAGTATTTTTGTCATTCCAAAAGAAGTTCAAACTGAAATTACATATACCTAGGGCTTTCCTCTTGCTTTATTATGCTGTTTTCCATGATGTAATTACATTACGCATTGAAGTAGTTCAGTTTTGCACAGGTATTACCATTTTTATTAACCAAAGTAACAATGGGTATGTATCATTTACAATTAGTCCCCTTAAGTGTTTACCTAAAGACCTCAGAAATTTCAGAAATTAAACAAGTAACAAACAACTATTATTTACTGGCATGTTTTAATAAGGTTAAAGCCCTCTGTGTTTTATCTTCTGAAATTATTTTACTCTAGTCACTTCGACTGGTCTAAAATCCTTGACTAAGACACATAGCCTTACTGCCTCTATGAGTGGTGACTCTTCATCTTATGATTAATGGGCAGCTTTGTTCATTGGGTAATTTAAAAATGCAGAAACTTCACAAGCAAATTAATGGCCTTCAGAAATCTCAGCCAAATTGCATGAATGCAGATTTAGCCTGAATGAAGTTATATTGTAAACAAAATGGCACAAATTTAGAACAAGTTTAACAAATTTATTCTCCATCTCTACTAAGAAATTAATTTCTAAATATTTCAGCACTATTAGTTTTCTACAGCTTGCACTGCTGAATCTTCTCCTCTGCCAAACACCTGAAATTGATTTTCCCTCTGGTATTAAACTCACTGTTATTCCACCATAACTATTTGTCAAACATTTTCTAAAATACTAATCGTGAGCAACTACCATAACTACAGGCCACATATATTCCCTTCTCATGTGACCAGTAGATTTGGATATATAGCATACAAACAGCAAACTCTAAAATCAGTAACAAAACCCAAGAAATCCCACGAGACAAATTCTCACAAGAATGAAGCACTTCACAGTAACAGTTTCTAAATAATTCCTATTGTTGTATCACTTACAGACTGATTATTTCACGAAGCTACAAACGACAGAAAGAACACAATCAAATAAAGTGTGTGCCAGGGTTGCAAGCTCACTTATATTAGCTATTATCCAGTAAAGGTTCAGGATCCTTATTGTAGAGAGAGAACTGACCAAGGAGAATATTCTTCAAAGTTCTAAGTTTACTTCAGCAATTTTTACTTATGTACACGCAGCCTCAAATTTTTGGTCTCTATTTTTTAACTATCTTTATTACAAGTATAAATGCCATCAGTAAAAAAAGAGAATTGAAATAACGTAGTGAGGAAAGCAGTCCCTGTTATGTATTTGAAATAGTAAAACTAAATTGCAAAAAAAAGTGGCTTAATATTCATAGATGTTTATATCACTACAAGAAAGGTTTCTAAATTCTATTCCATGAGCCATAAGCAATTTGCATTGATTTTACTTCCATGAAGTTGTTACCTTTATACGATGACTTATAAGTAGATGAGTTAAGTATTTTAATGTATCTGTCTGTAAATACCCAGACTATTGGCTATAGGGAAGACAACAAAGCAGCTTTCCATCTTTTACAGTAATAAAATACACAGAATATGCCATCGTTTGAGTTATTCCTTTGTCAGTACACTTTCAGCTATTGTTAAAGAGTTCAGCTAGAAAGGGCTTTGTACACAGCTTGATAGAAACACACTTTAAAGTGAGCAAATACAAGCCAGATGACTGTGTATGTGTGGACTGCATATATTTATAATGTATACAACATAACCATTCAAACACCAATAAAATATTTATTACTTCTGAAGTTTTTAACATACCTATATACTCTACAGTACTGCAGGGTAGGCTGCTCATATTTTCCCTGGCCTGATAGGTTTTTTTAATCTTAGTACACAGTTGCTGCCTCAAGAGCCAAACACAAAACATTTTATGCAGGGTCAGGCCAAAGATTATTACAGGTTTCTAATCACTTGCATGAGACTGCTAAGTGAAAAACGGACAGCCAAGGCACAGAATCACATTTAAACGTTTACTGGATTTTTTTCATCCTTGTTTTGATATGGTCACCAAGAGCAGGACTGAGGTATTTGTATGTATGTGAAATAGCAATAAAAAAGTCCTTCACTGGCAATGCCTACCGTTCTACCTGCCTGAGTAAATTCAAGTCTTTGAGAAATGCCACCTGACAGCCCACTTTCTGAATTGACAAGGATGTGGAACAATAAAACCTTCCTTTTAGAATGCATTGATTATTTTATTTGGAAATATTTCTTCAAATTCTCCAAGCCATGCATCTGCAAATCATAGAATCTCCTTATTATCCTTTTTAAAAATGGATGAGATATTCCCTTTTCTTCAGTCACTGGGGACTTTGCCTAACTGCCACGACTTCTCGAATATTATGGAAAGTGGCTTAGTAACTATATCTACAAATTCCCTCCGGACCCTGGGATGCGTTTCAGCAGATCCCAAGGACTTGTATACGCTCAGGTGGTCTCAAACCTGATCTTTCCCTACAGTGGGAAGGATTTTGTTCACCCCGTCCCTGTCTTGAGGTTCAGGGACTTGAGAGATGTGGGAAGAGCAATTGACAGTGAAAACTGAGGCAAAAAAACCACTGAGCACCTCAGCCTCCTCCATGTCGACTGTCACTCGATTTCCTGTCTTTCATAGCAAGGGTGTGCATTCATTTTCATTTAATCTTTTCTGAGCAATGAACCTGTAGAAGCCCTTCTTACTGTTCTTCAAATTCCTTGTCAAATTCCAAACTCCCAGCTGTGTCTCAGCTTTCCCGATTCATCCCTACAGGTGCTGGCAACATCCCTATATTATTCCTGGGATACATGTCCTTCGTTCCAATACCTGTGCATTCTCCTCTTAAACTTCAGTTCAACCAGAAGGTCTTTACTGAACCATACTGATCTTCTGCCTTCCCTGCCTGATTTCCTACACATAGGAATCAAGGGCTCACATGCTGCAAGAAAAATGTCTTTAAATAGCTTCCAACTCTCTTCTGTTCCTTTATCCATGAGGACAGCTTCCCAGGGGACCCCATCCGCATCTTGAGATTAAACCAAACCATACCAAATGAGCCTCTGCAGTCAAGAATCCAGATAGACCCAGCCAGTGTCATCTTTTAAGAGTTCTGCTAAACTCCAGCCAAAGTGCTTTGGTTCACTACTTTCCAGTGTAACAGCCCATGCTGAAGCTTGTAATCCATGCCATAAATTGAAGTTAATAGGTGCATTTGCCCAGATCTGGTAACCCATGTCCTCATACTCACATCAAAGCACAGAAATAGTCACACTGATAGGAAACTGTGACTGAACCCCAATCTAAGGCTTAACCAACACTCGCTATGCACATAAACTAGGATTTACTATGTTCCTTTTTCATTCCACTGAATTGCCTGAATTTATCTTGTATAGCACTCCTTGGTTATATCTTTCCTTCTACTCAACATATGTAAGAATATGTTAGTGAGTTATGACTGGTTTAACCTCTCTAAAGTTATAGGGTGTGCAAGAGTGTGATGATGAAGCTATTCTATTTCTACAGAGCTGATAACGTTCACTTTAATGTAACTGACTGGATCATATTTATTCATTATCTTTAAGCAGACTGAACTTTAAAAGTTTATAAATGTATAACAAATATAAGGAAAAACGACCAGTGACCAACTTTTAAAGCTACAAAAAATCAGGCAAATTCTAATTATTTGAGACAAAAATACAGCAAACCTGCTGTACATAAGGAATTTACTTTCACCGTTTTATAGCAGCTACAACAAGAAATACATAGGGATTTTGTTCATTTATCTGTTCAGTGAGGTTTACTATGCAGATATTTAAAACATGGAAATATGACTGAGAGAGCTCAATTAGTGAACCTTCAGTATTTTAATTTAACCGATCTTCAAACCTGTTGGATAAAAACAATATGTTTTTCAACTCATGCCTGGTTTTTGCCAAGCACTGCTATTTTGACTAAGTTTGTCTTGTCACTTGACCAGGAATCATGATTATTTACTGTATTCCTGAGCCAGTGGCTACCACTTAAATGTCTTCATAAATGATACATACTTAAATACAAATCTACAAAAAGCAGTCCCAAATGAGGTAAATTTACCTTTATTTCTGAGTGACAAAATTAAAACCTATCCTACCTCTACAATATGGCACACCTTTGCTACCAAAGTAAAAGAATATATATAAATAAAAGGGATAATTTAATAATAATAGTTGTGTTTGGCACTAAGAAACAAAACCAAACCAACACAAATTAATATTTATCACAGCCTGGAGTATCATAAGACAAGAGGGTACACTGTAACCTGCAGCCAGTCCAGCAGGCAGCTTTACTACGTATGAGTAAGTACAACACACACTCTGATCCTCGAGAGATTTATGCCTTGCCTACCTATATTCACACTCTCCTACCATTAGCACCATTAAAAGAGGTGTTTCATCGACAAAGCGGCTGACTCAAACCAGCAGAACTCCTTACATTAAATACTCTCCAACAAGAACATTATTTTTAATTGAGATTGAAACAGTTTACTTAAGTGACTTTTTGGTTTCATTACTTGCAAATCAGCTTGGTAAAAAAAGGGTTGGCTGGGAAGATTCACTCTGATCTTTCCCAGATTTCATAATAAATCATCATCCCTTGGCAATCATTTGCCTGAGCCACGTGTGTATTCTCTAAGTCAGCTGTGCTTTCTAGTCTTTCATAACCTAAAATTAAAACAATAGAAATTATTGATTAATGACAAGAATATATATGGCCAGCTCTATCATTTAATAAAGGAAAAAAAAATCCATACCATTAAAAAAATGGATTTGGTTCAGGGCCCATAAATGTAAAACTGTGTATGCTTTAGTATTCTCTCAGGATTTTCTGTTTAAGCCTCCAGTGTATTTTGTAGTCAGCAGTTTTGATTGAAGTTCTATCATGGCTTGTGTGTTAAACAGAAATGTCATTATTCAAGAAGATGAAAAGTCATAAAGCATAATGCAATTCTGTACTGTCACAAAAGGGGTAATAACCAATAGTGTGAATTCAGGCAAATGACTTGCTGCTAAAATATAATTTCCTTAAAGTGAAATACATCTCGGGAAAGAAATTCCCTGATAAAACATCTGATAATTCATGAGTCAAAAGGACTGACCACATTAACCAAGTTACACAGATAACGACACAAAACACCGGCAATCAGAGCTGAACCTTACAAAGATCCTAATATTGCTATAATGCTCCGAAGCCTGGCATTAGGAGGAGTGGAATTACATCCTTTCCACAATGCAGAGTAATATTTCACACGAGTATAGGTCTCAGTAGGTGAATTGAAAAGTAGCACCCACGAGTGGCAATGCAATATTAACAGTGCTGTACACAATAACCTCCAAAATTACTGACTAAACTACAGGCAAGTTTTGCTCATGGTTTGCAGTCCATAAATACGATTTTATACTAAAACAAACTCAGAGATGGATTTATTGATTAAGGAAAACAATTTATCCAGCTTTGGTGATTCTGTTCCACTATTATCAACCAAAGCAAAACCAAACAGCAAACATTGCTGTATGGCTGAATAATTACATTCCCACTGAGGCAGTGCTGTTCAGGTCCGGAACTGCATCAGGCCCTGCATCTTCAATAAAGAGAACTATGTTCATGGACAGGGTCTCTCTGGGATGGGATAATTTGAACCGTGACTTTTTCTCACTTTTGCTCTTCCAGTTCTCTCCCAGTCCCACCGGGTGAAGTGAGCAAGCGGCTGGTGTGTGCCTACTTGCTGACCAGGGTCAGTCCATCAGAATTTAAAATGAAAACTTTTTGGATGAAAGACCAGTTACATCACTCTGTGAAGTACAAGCATTAAAGGAATCTCTGGAAAGAAGGAGATTTTTAAGAATGTTTTATTACCCAGTTTACAGATACGTGATGACAGCTTTGTCATTCAGGCATTTGCAGAAGCTAAAACCAGGACTGAAAGTCTATCTGAATAAACATGCATGAAAGGACTTAATGAAAGATTTAAACACTTGCAAATGAAAACAAGCCAAACAATTCTGGGATATTCACTGGCTCCCTGTTAAAAATCTTGAAAAATGCAATCAATATTTACATATATGCAGTTATGTAAATAGTATACAATATTTGTTTCAAACTATACATTTAAAGATTATTAGTCAAATGAAGTCACTCCATAATGAAACGTGATTGAGAAGAAAGAGTCTTTATCCCGCACAAAGTCCAGATGACTTTGGGAAGCATCAATAAATATAACTCCTATTCTAGCATGGAAAGTCATTTCACTAACGCTTGCCTTGTTTACTTGGAAAGTAGTTGTGAGAACCAATAAAATCTTTCTTTGATTATAGTGGCAATCAATACTTGGTTACGAACACAGGAAAACAAGTTAAATCCCAAGATTTAAAATACATCTCCTGAGAGTATCTGTATGAGAAAAAGCTTCTTTCTGGCACTTTTCTCAAGTTCTGTCCCAATGAGAGCAAATCAAGAAAGAATATTTCTCAATGAAGTCTACCTAGAAACTTTCTCAAGAGCATTCCCAAACCAGATACCACAGCCCTGATAAGGAGTCTAAAAACTTGCCTGACCCAGTATATTTGCCAATATTCTCCACAAAATGCTTCACATCCTTACAGTTAAAGATCCCTTCATTAAAGATCCCCTCATGGGAACTCAGACCAGTATCTTTAGTCAAGCTGAGAAGAGGTTTTTCTTCCTTTTCTGACCGCCTTGAATTTCCGCCAACACAGCAATATTTAGCCAACTAATTTAGTATTACTGATTAATGCAAAAAGCCTATAGCTCTAAATCCTTTTCATATATCCATTGTTAACACTTGACAGGAATACCAGAAGCCACAGAGCTAGTATAGAAAGGTAATGTATATGGGTAGATTATATCATTTTTTCTCAGAAGTGTTCTTTCCAACAGCTATTTAGTTTTCTCTCAGAAAGCGACAGATTATAACCACACGCAGAGACCTTCTCCTCCACTGTAAAAGGGCTGTTGTAAAACTGAAGCAGGTACAGCAGATGACTGCCATGGTGATAAAGGGCCTCAAGTACATCAGCTCTGCAGAGAGGTAAAGTGCACAGCCTTGCGCAGTCTGGCAGAGCAGCTAAGTGGCAACCTAACTGTAGCCTACAATCACCTGAAGAAGAATACTTGCAAGACAACACAGACAAACTCTTCTCCACAGCATAAAATAACAAACGCCAGTTTGGTAGGTTGAGTTTGGGCGCTATAAAAAGGCTTTTCATCAGGTGGATAGTGCATCATATAGATTATCTGAATTCCATCTTTGCTATACAAATCCATGACTGACCTGATTTAGTGCTGGGATTAGACCTGATCACCTCCAGAGCTTCCACTGAGTCAAATTTGTTTCTGTGTGATACCCTGTAAGAACTGTACTCATCCAGGCACACTAAAACATCCATCCTAAAATTGAAAAGGACTTGCTGTAGATGCTTCTTCTAAAAAAGGCCCAGCTTTTAAGGATAGGGAAGCAATTTGAATAGATACTTGCAACATTAAGAACAAGAAGAGTGCTTTAAACCACTGCGAGTAACTACAGCGTGAACTACACTCCCTGCAGTACAACATGGAATACAGTCTTATCTCACTAGGGCAATAACATATTGTGCTAGTGAATCTAGATTATTTTTTACTCTACTCCCACCATACTTGACTATTTTCATAATTTTATCCATATAGATACATTAGATCATCTAGAACATCTGAGCACTGTAGTTAACATTATCTAACGAAGAACAGACTAAGTATTTATACTTGTAGAGAAAGAAAACAATTTTCACAGAAACTTTCAATAGTCTGTCCTATAAAAGGTTGTCAAGAAAATTACCTAAATAAATCGGATGCATTAATTTGTAGCTCTGAATGAAACATATTTGGAGGATTATTTTTTTTTCTTTGCGTTTGCAAAATAGTAGGAGAGATTCTGAAAGACCTGGCTTCAAAATAACTAAGTGCTGTCACTCCTGCAGTAATTGCTGCAATGCATTCCCTGTAACCTGAACACTGAGGAAAAAGTCACTGACATCAGTAGAGGAGAGAGGGCTCTTGAAGATACCTGCTCCGTGACTATTTCTCTGAAGTGATTTCCTTATGGGTATAGAACAGGAAAGGGAAAAAAGCGAAATACAGTGAGTCATGTGGCTTGAGAGATGGGAACATTCATTTCCCTTGTCAACCTTCGGTACTGTAAGAATGTTCCTGGTGATCACTGCAAAACCACATTTTTATTCTAGTAAATTCTTATCTTTTTTTTTTTTTTTTCAGCCAGTAAGATTTTGTCACCATTCATCTGTGTTCTCATGATGTTAAACCTCTTTAAAATGGCAGGCAGTGGAGTCTTTATAGCCATGAAGCAACTGAGAACTGCCAACTCCTCATAAGTCAAAAGAATGGACTGAATAGATAGTTGCCAGACTAGTTAAATACAACATAGCTAAACCTGTGTCTTGTTTCATCTCTTTTTAATTTATATCCAGTAGAAAGGATAATCTCAGGAATTCAAAAGCCTAATATTTTTACTACTGAAGACCAAAAAGAGAAACATCTCATTCATTGTATCTGTGGTATCAAAGCAGATTATGGATTTATGGTTTTTCTCCAGGACTGATAAGCAGCAAATCATTCCATTTATTCTCAAATTGCTAGATGTCTATTTTCTGATCTTCTATCTATCATTTCATAGCTACCAAATTCTTACTATACACTTAAGCATCAGTTTCATTTATAAGAAAGAAATAAATACATAAGACAAACTACAACAGCAAAAAGTATTCTGAAACAACAAATTTAGTAAATTAGTAGTTTACTACTTGGCTATAAGCCATATTAAAAATACGCACATTTTTGAAGTCTAATGACATGTTTACACATTACCTGTTTAAAATAATTAGCAACTGGAACATTGACCATATGTGGTCATTAAGATAATGATATTAAATGGATATGCAAATTTCTTCACAAAGAAACCTGAGTATCTGTGAGGAAGTAATGCAATTATGACACAGGGAGTAAATTGAGCTGCACCATTATGCATTTAAAACAGAAATATTTAAAATAAGAAAATGAGAATAATCCTGGTTTTGTAAGTTTTGGATCAGTTTATTAAAAAAAGTCACAGAAATAGAAATGTTACCTTTTAAAATCAAATTTTGGTGAAGTCTACGTTCGTGTGTTTGTAACAAACAACGTATCAGACACCCCTCAGATGGAATAACCAATGTAACATACGCAGCAGCTACTGTGAGACCCGGTATTTACAGAGAACAGAAACTCATGCACTTGATTCTTTCTCTTTTTTGAAAAATATTTACTAGTTAACAGTTCCCTTTTCTTGGACTTGTAGCCCTGTTGTTGTAAATGCTGGCTGGCAATATGCTGACTTATGTCAGCACTGAAATTTGGCACCATGCTTCATTAGCTAGCCAACAAAGCAATTCAGCAGTGTTATTGAATCATATACCATTCTTAGCATTCTCCTTTTCTCATTTTTATTTCACTGTGTGATTTTTTTCAACATCCTATTTCTCAGGAGAGAGAAAAATACTTTGTATCCTATTTTTAAAACTATCCCCAGCAGCGATACCAATACTAGTATTTTTAAAGACTGTCTTCTCTCAGCCACAAATTCTAATAATACCACAGAGAAACTAAATTAAATTTTATATTTAATGTAGTATCTTAAGTTATTCCATGCCAGTGTATTTAATTCTTTTCAGTTTACCTTTTTTAATGCAGATTTTCCTTCATGCTGAATAGATTTTCTGGTTTATTCAATATACTATCTTACCACGTGTATTTCCCATCAGCAACTGAATTGATCAGAGCTACGCAGCAGTACAGGACTGTCTTTCAGAATTACAGATTTACTTCCAATAAAACCAATAGCAGCTTATCATCCAGATAATATTCATATTGTCATAGGGAACATAATTTGATCTTTAAGATAGCTATTCAAAATAGTCAGAAAAAGGATGGAATAACTGAAGAGATTACTAGAAAGTTATCACTCACCTATTTCCATTGGAACATTTTTCTTTCCTAGCCTACATTAAGATTTTAATTGTCTGAAGTGCAGTAATAAAATACTGAACAACTGTGGCATATTCCTCTCAGACTGGGTCACAGAAAAATATCCAGACTCTGAATACTAACATGCATTGGAATAAGCATAATTGAGGACAAAGCTGAGCCAAATGAGTAATTTAATACATTAAGCCTGACTGAAAACCACTAGCTTGAAAACTTTAAAGCTTTCCCAAGTCTTGATGTAGTCTAGTGGACAAGGTTTGCACCAACTCCTTGTCACGGACACACACGCATGAATACCTTGCCAGAGTTACTGTGTTTGGGTCATACCCCCCAGACAAGAAACCTAACTGACTGTTACTGAGCTGGTCTTGAAGCTACTCTTTAAAACACAAAATTTTCACTACAGTTTGTGCATGTCTGATATGCCAAATGATGGTCCCTGAAATAACTGAAGTGACAAAATGTGTAATGACAGCAGAAAACACAGCAGCTATAACAATAGGCACCACAAAAAAGCTTTCACTTTCTTTTAAAAAAACATGTCAACATTCCTAATTCTTAGTCAGCCTCTTTTCACATTTAATGTGTAGGAATGGAATTCTAATAAATAGAATTTTATACACTAGGAATTAAAAGAAAAAGACATTATACCCCTTTAAAAGTATGCCATTCATTTATAATTATATCTTATTATATAGTAATCTATTTTAAATAATAAGGAGTACAAATACACAGATGGTAAACAGCAGGAACTCCTAAATAACAGAGACCAGAGCTTAAAATGCTTATGAAATCCTTTCTTCATCATACAGTTTATTCAAGAATAGTTCATACAAAAGAAGTAATTGGAAATTGTGTATGTCTTAGCTCTTTTAAACTGTAATATTTCTGTGCACCAGCTGTCTTCATAAGCATTTGTAAAGACATTCAACATGTTATCATGCCCAAACATCATGAGTTTCCAGACACAGGTCTTTCATAGGGAATCAAGCTGCTAAAAATAGTGTGGTAATATTTAAATTAAAACTTCCTCAAACTGTGAAAAAATATGAGAAACATTTCACTAATATCAGCGATATAGTTAACAATGAGAAAATGTGCCAACGACATAATCCATCAGGTCATTCAGATCCATTTATGTAAAGCCATGTATACATTTGATTATTAGAATGAGTGAATTGAATTCAGTGGCATTACACAGAGCAGCAGAATTCTGTATACACATTATATTCAAGCCATTATTAGACTGGAGATGCCTATTCTGCTCCCTCCTCCTTCTTCCCTCCCAATAATGCGGTAAATCTAATGCAGCACTACTAACTGTATCTCCTGAGCAATCAACTTACACCACCATACTACAGTCTCTACTTCTGATTTATACTAAATGAAAAGAAAGAGTTAGAGCCCTGATGTACAACAGAGTAAATGCCATGACATGTAGCACACTCTTCAGTGGGATGCTTGTGTGATAATTAACGTATATATATTAACTGAAATAGCTTCATACAAAAGAAAGTTGTTCAAATAGCACAAAGACCATTAATGGCTTCACTTCAAAAACAACTTGGGCATTCCAATCTCACATTAATAGATTTTTCAAATTATAAATAAAATATTTATAATACTACAAATTAAACAAAACTAAATTGTATTTCCAAGCTGGTGTCTCAGTTTAATTTTCTATTTGCCTTCTCTTCTAAGCTCTTTTACAATGTCTTCTTTCCATAATGCAACTAGGACACGCACGTATTCAGACTGTATTCCCATCTTGATATATTTTTTATTTTACTTATGCAGAAATGTCAAGATTTATCCCTATGTTATGAGTAAAAAATATATATTTATATTGGTTTTAAATGGATCTCTTCTGAATCTTAAGTACTAATATTGTTGTCTTTACTAAAATTGAAGTTTTGGAAAGCTAACTGCAGAGGTTTTTTTCTTTTTTTTTTTCTAATGGATTAAAGCTGTTTTAGGGCAACATGTGAACCAGTCAAGTCTTCCTCCGGGGAATGTTCTTGGTGCAAAAAGTGAAAATTAAACCTGAAGGCTTGAGTACAAGGTGCAAAATGCAAAGCTCCCCTTGTGTTTTCTCATCATCTTCAATGTCCTTATTAAAAATTTATCAAACCTACCAGTTATGAATATCAAGCAATATCAAAATGCATGAGATTAAAACATCAAGGTTCACAGCTTTAAGAAACTGTCAGCCCGAGAAACTGGGTTTCTTTTTCCTGAATAAGATGTGAACTTTCCATTCTGCTACACTATTTTTTGTCTGAGAGAGATGCAAGCCAGATGTTTATGGTCTACAGCCCCATCCATATAGGAATGTGTATCACAAAACAGCCCACAGAGGCTTCTACAACAAAATTCTAAGTTTCTTTTTTATTTATTTCCTGCACTAATTGTAGAGGCTTTTAGCAGCCTGTAGCTGTTGCCTTTTCTCTCAGGCTGAAGCCTTTTTCCTCAAGCCCCTAGCTGAAAGGAATAGTACAGGAATACTCTCAGTAACATACAGAGGGAGTTCTAATTTAAAGCGTGTATGTAAGAGAAAATATGTCAAA
>JANHFX010013095.1:0-19435 GCA_027560015.1 Chloroceryle amazona | reverse complement strand
TAGTGCCATGATATAGTAATTGGAGTTGGATCAGGGGTTGGACTCGATGATCTTGGAGGTCTTTTCCAACCCAATCTGTTCTATGATTCTATGATTCTATGATTCTAGCCTAGTTTAGTACAGGGCAAGCTATAGTCAAGGAGAGATTCAACTTCCTCATGCATGACTGATCCTTAAAAAACCATTGTTTCCACTAACATCTATGAAGTCTTCACCTACCACAGTACCTTACTGGAAAAGAGTAGTGAGAGTAGATATGCTGTGCAAAGCAAAGCCCAGCTTGCTCAGGAAAAAGGAGGTGCAAAGTTCATGTTTCATATTTCTGTGAAACAATTTTATTGACAAGTTTCATGTAGATGCTGGGATGAAGGTGGTTTTTATTTTTGGAAACTTAAATTCAGTGAAAACTGGTTTGAAACCTATAAGAAAGAATTTATGAAATATCCAACAGCTCCTACAAAGTGTGAAAATAGAGAAAGGTCGCAGTTTTAGTAAATCAGGCTCCTTTTAATAGCAGCTGGAAAGGGAATAAATAATATCCATTTTCACTGTAATAAAGCTTTTTTCCCAAACTGCAGTAGAGTAAAACTATAATTTATGCTCAACCAGTATGTGAATCGAATGCTACTTGTAATTACATCACCTTGCTAATGCAGTTGGATATTGCACATGACTGATTTTGCATTTTAACTGGATTTTTCTGTTGGATTCACTCTTTATCAAAAAATGTGCTGAGAAAAACCCTGTATGGCTGCCTGAGGCATAATGTGCACTAGAGAGTAGTCGGGTTCATATTTGACTCTGATATTGCTTCAGTATGTGACTTGGAAGAGTTCTTTGGCCTCTTTATCATTTGACTTCCAGATTCTCTGGAAGTGAAATGAAACTATGTGCTGGAGGGTCAGGAAGTTAATTATTTTATTTTTTTCCCTTAAATTTGGCAGTGCCTGGCAGTCTATATCTTGCTACTGGGACCTGTTTTGCAACGAAGTAACAACATTTGTTCATCAAAGTAGTACTTAGGTGCCTAAAGAAGCAGACAGGTGTTCAGAGAGATTTAGAAAATAATCAAACAAATTAGGTACACAGACTTTTTTGTCTCTGTGTAAATTAGGTGTTTGACATACTTCTATAACTTAAAACTGTACTGGACTCCTACGTAATTTTGCAGTTCTGGTCTCAAAACCACTTTTTGGCAAACCCATAAAGCATTTATGCGAACTAACTAGGATAAGTGGAACAAAAATTGCCATTCTTCTAATGAAAGTTGTTTTCATGGTTATTACTGACAAGCAGTAGCCTGTAGAAACAGTCATAGTGCAAACAGCACAGGAACAGCAACTTGGGAACATTCAAGATGAGAAAATTTACACTTCGTCAAACAGGGGAAAAAAGATTGCTGCAGTGGCTGGCTTCCATGAGACTGCTAGAAACAGAGACAATAAAGCTCCTTCTAGATGGTGAGCTGAATCTCTTTCCTAGCACTATCTCCAGCAAATTGCCCAACTGTGAGCTGCCGGAGGTAGGACTGGGCATGGGATATGTGACACACATCAGTATGTAGACATTTGTGGCCGATACTGCATATTGGAGATTGGAAGGTTACTTGAAATCATAAAGAAGCATGGTTTCTGCTTCTTATAACTTGAAAAGCATGACATGAAAACAAGAATGAAATGGCCTTTTTATTTTAGTTTTTTTCCAGAAAAATGTCAGTCAAAACCCAAATGATTCTGCCTCCCCCTTAGAAGCCTTAGTGATCTGCTGCCAAGGTGGGATAGATCCCCACTGTCAAAATCCCACTTGCTTTTGAAAACTCTTTGTTTTGGTGCCATTTGGTTTTTGATTACTGAAGTTGGAACATCTGAAAAGAGCACGGCTTTTCAAGAATGTCTGCAGAGTGTTGGTTTGTTTTTTTTCTCCTAGAAAATTAAATCCTTTAAAGTTGGCCCTACCTCTAGCATCTTTTGAAAATTGTAATTTAGAGCTACTTTTCATATTTGCAATCCACAATCTCTAATGAGCATTGGTGCCACCACAAGTCATATAAAATTCACTGGTGATGTTTGACAGTAGAAGTATTTGAGGCTTAAATAGTTGTAAAGGTGTGTAAAGAAGAAGTCACACAAATAATGTCACAATTTTTCTCAGAGTTTGCATGTAGAATAGATTTGAAATTACATTTAAAAAAAATATTTTAAACTTAGCTTACAGTAAAACGTTTGGTGAAATCCCAAACCAAACATCTCAAAGGGCTGCATATACAGTTTCTCATGGAAACAAGTGTTGAGGGATGCTTTGCTGAGCAAAATGAACAGAAGGGTTTTTTTTTCAGGTGATGGCTTACAAGGATAGGATTATAACCCTCACCACACAGTAAAATAAGACAGTCGCTGCTTTTTTGGGACTCTGTGTAGAGGGTTGGTACTAATAAACTACCTCCTGAATGAAGGCACGGGTTTTTATTTTTTGGTTTTAGAGATCAGTCTGCAGTGTGTATCTACTTGCAAGCATGTAAGACAATTCCTTTTCTGACATAGCAAAAAATTAGCCTCAACGAGCAGAATAAATGTGGCCTGGCTTTCAAATGTGCCTCAGCACAGACTCCTCAGGGTCTTTTTGAAGATGTATGGTTTTGCACAGACAATTGTTGTCACTGCGTTTGGTGTGCTTGTTTTCTCCTTCTGATGGCTACTTTAATGAGATCAAGCCATACTATTCAGGGGGTGTTGTGAAGGATTCAGTCTACTGACAATATTTTGGCTTATTTGCACAACTCAAAACTAGTTCTGAATGTTACCCTGAGGACCCATAAACTTCCTAAGAAATGTGGTGGAGCCCAACTCTGTACACTTCTGAAAATAGCATATAAATACACACTTCATGCAGACTGTTAGATTACTGCCTTTTTGTTCAAGGCAGGTATTTCTTCCTCCACCAATTGTGCACTACTTAGAAATTGGTTTCTTCTGTGAAGAAGATTTCTACTAAGCCAGCACAGTAAAAATGAAGGTCTTATCAGAGAATCAGAAGGTATCTGTAACTCATACTTAAGAAATTAATCTTAAAGTGACTTTGGCTGAAGTCTGTTAAAGAAGAGCAAGGGGGAAATTGTGGCTTTTGTCAATGGAATTAATTTACACTCCTAAGACACAGAGCATTAGCTGCTATCCATTTTCAGCAGGAAGATACAGATTTTTAAGTCTATATAATTTTTCTTTCTTTAGTGTAAACAGCTCACATCAAAACGGTATTCTCCCTGTGTCACTACTCATAGGGAATGAAGTTGGACTTAACCTGTTAGAAATAATTTCTCCTGTTATGCTCCAGCATTTACCTGAATTCATTGAAATGAAATAATCTGTATCAGTCAGAAAAATCAAATTCTTTAAAATCTGCTTTAATTTAGAATAAACCAGTTCTGTTGGACATAGACCATTAAGTGTTTTAGGAATGCAGCAAATACTATTATTGGTATGGCTAATTCCCAGATGTTCACTATTTTGCTTTGAAAAGTCTGTGAAATGAAAGAAAGAAATAATTCATTCAGCTTACAGAACTTTCTAAGTTCGATCTCATACTATGTTTTTTTGACAGCTGTAAACACTCATGAGTGTCCTCTGTTATAGCTGGGATACTGTGCCATCTTGTGAGGTTTGAGTGAATTTTAACAGCAGGTGAGAAAGACAGAGTGGGATTGGAATAGCATCCTCACTGGAGGTGACTGGCAAGCCTCCAGCTGACTGCAGTAGAAAAGGGAAGTTCAGAGAGTTTCTGCATAAAGCACAGAATCTAGTGATGCTGTTGAGATGATTGCTGGTGTTTCTTGGAAACCTTAGAGTCATTGCATTTTTTTCTTGTCCCTCACCACTCCACTCTATTTTTCTTTCTTCAGAGGTGACTGTATTACCTTAGCCCCTTTACATGTATTTGTTTCTTGGACAAAAACTTATGCTCTGAACTTTCCTTACAGTAGAGGCTTAATTCCATGGTTATTTTAGGTATGTGATGGTCTAAATAGCCAAAGCATTGGAAGAAACTGCTGCAGTTCCCATAACAGGTACTTGGCAGACTTAAAGAACTGAGTTTTCTGAAACCATTTAGTAATTTCCTTAATCTCGGTAGGATTACAGGTATATGTTTGCTGTGAAAGGAAAGCAAGGGAAACCAACATATATTATTTTTAACTTTTACTGCTGATCTTAACCATTTTCTTATCCTATGTGCCATTTCAGTCTTTCCTCAGATCAGTCCTAGGGAAACAAATGTAGAGAATATAACCCTCATTCTGCTCTGTAGGGCCGATCGCTTGCTGCTCGAAAGCTGTAATAGCTTTTGTTTGAAATGAAATCTTGTCTCACAAATACGTGCTCAAACCTATGGTCACATTTTGCAGGTTTTTAAAGATATTGCCATCATGTGATACCACCGATTTTAAATTGCAGTCAATGTGCTTTAGGTGATAAAATTTTCTCTCTACACTGTAGGGATGAGCAGCATAGCTACATTTTTTTTTTTTTTTTGCATTATCAATAAGTATTGCTGTAATTGCAAATATTCTTTGGTAATCCAGGTCATAACGGAAAGTATGCAGCTGCTTCTGAGACTCAGAACTATAACCAAAACCAGGAGCTCATGCTCTGAAATTATTAACATCTTACTGTTCTAATTGGAGAAAAGTAGTTAGTGACCAAACCCCTCATTTCTTAAGCATCTTTTTTAAAGTGCCACTCCTCTAGATTGCTGAGGGGGGACGCAAATTTTTGTCTTGTGTACTAAAGGGAGAGAGACTAAATTATTATCCAAGCTTAGGCATTTAAGAGTTCAAAGTCTGGATAACTAAGTGGGTTTTTTTTCATGATGGAGGTGCTAGAAAGTAAGAGTCTTGAGGCTCTATTCTTCTGCTATTGTACCTTACAAAGAAACCTGATTATGAGTTGGCTTTACCAAAATGGGATTGAGAATAAATTATATGACCGTTACACAGGAAATAGAATTCTGTATAATATGTTTAGTCTATAATTAATATTAATTGTGCAAACTGAAAGAGATGTATTTTGATATGAACCAATTAAGGCTTTAAATGAGCTAAATTATTATAATTATGTGATAACCTGCTTGAGCATTTCCTGAACACATCACAGTTAGTATTGTATAAATCAGAAAATTCCTTCAGTCACTGAGACAAGTAGTGATAGGGACATTTCATGTGCCATAAAATACTGCCCAGATCTATGTATTTTGAACATGATCCTTATTTGATAAAAATAAGATTTCTCTTTATCTGAGATGACTCTTGAGTTAGCCTTTGGTCTCTTTTCAGAGCTAAGACTACAAACTGGAAGTATTTGACCACGAGCTAGTAATTTATTGCCACTTTGTGTAGTACTGCAAGCTATATTATGTTGTTGTTGGAAAGAATGTATTTCTCCATCTTTGCAATATTTTTTCTTAATGCAACTGCTTAATGGTTTCAAAACCTTTTTTTTTTTTTTTTTATCTGATTGCTCTGTTATTTTTTATGGTAGAAAAAATATTTGTTCCACAAATAAATTAGAACAGAGTTTAAATATAAATAGATTCAGGGATATCTAATTTTTTACAATGGAATTTATTAATCAGCAGTTAATGAAATTATGCCATGAAGGACAGTATTTGGGGAAATAACAACTTCTCCTATTCTGAAATTTCTACTGGATAATAGTAAATTCTTCTTTTCCATGAACTGCATCTGGGGACATTTTCTGTTGTAGAAGTCAGTGCAAATAGATGATTCTATTTAAAATAGCTCATGTAATGATAAGTAATAACTGGTGTTTAAAACCAGCTCTTTCCTTTTCAAAAGAAAAACAGTTTGACAAGAAAAGTAATAGAGGCGAATTGTTACCTGGTTGTGATTCTACAGTAAATTCAAATTAGCAGACCACTTGGATTTCTCTTGAGGTGAGTGGGATTTGTGCAGATGTAAACCCTGGCGCTATGAAGCACTGTAGGATGAGTCTGTGCAATGCTGCTCACCGTGTCAAGGAAAGGGTTCCTAATAGTTTTTCCTCAGCTTCTCACCTTTGGGACATCAATCTCTGATCTTCAAAGCACGATCCTAACTGCAGAGCTGGCTTCGTCAGGGTCATTCTTCCTCTTTCTTGAGTCTAGTGTGCCCCTCTATATAAAACAGAAATAATTTCTTCTTTGTGAGACGTGGTTGCCTAGCTGTGCTCCACTCTGATATCACACTGCATTTACTAGAGGAGGAAAATATGTTTGAGGATGCTCTCCCAGTTACTGATCGCTTCTGGAGACATTATCAGGCTGCAGCTGCTGCGAGTAGTATGATAAAAAGCTTCAAATGATAACCATCTCACATCACTAGGGAAAATACTAGCTGTTGATCTTTTATATTATCACTGAATCACAGAATCATTTAGTGATATTGGAAACCCTATTTCAGAAATGAAAAGTTTATTTATTTATTACAAATGGGCATTTGTGCAATAATAAAGACCAGTTTTGTCTGTAACTTTTGTAGAGCTCTGTTTGGATGCCAGACCTTAAATGACTTTAGGTGTCTTTCCATTGCTTGTAGTCTTAAGTCTTAAGGCTTTGGCTTGGTTTACCAACTTTAAGATAAATTAATGGCATATGGGAACTGCATCATAATAGTAAGAACATTCAAGGTTTTGTCTGAGTTTTAGCTTTTTTATGTTTGTACGAATCAGGACCTCGGGAATAAGAAAGAAAACTGAAATACGTACAGATGACTTCTGCAGTGATTTATTAGTACTCCTTTGAGACAAGTGCCTTTTAAAATCCCACCTCTGTGAGATTTTTACTTCATTCTGTAGTCTTTTTTTGGTTCATGTGAAGATAAATAGTATTAGGATTGTTTTGGTTTGCTTTGGTTTTCCTGTGTAATATCTGTAAAATATGGAGACTGAGCTAGAAAAAGAAGAGCCAACATATTGTATTTTCAGTGTTATCACTGACATTTTTTTTGCTAAACTTGACATGGATAATCCCACTAGTATAGTGCATTATAGAGAAATTAGTAGTAACAGTACAAGGTTTTAGGAGTGAATTTTGACAGATTAATTACATTTGATAAATGGTCTGGTTTAAAGATAAAATTTTCAGCAATGGTATCCAGCAACCCATGCACAAACAATGAACACAGTAAGTTAAGCCGTTATTATAACCAAGACTTCACGGTCCTCCCCTCACCCTGGAACCTCAGTGTCTTCTGACAAGCACGAATGTGCAGCAAGAAGAGCCCTGTGCTTTGGAAATTAGAGACACGCTCTTCCTTTTTTTTCCTACCGTATGCAACTGCTATCTCCTATCTACCTAATGAATATTCCTTAATATTTTTATAGCTGATTTTGTGTATTTCTATCATCCCTCAATGTTGATGTAGGTCTTGAATATGGAGACACAAAATACAGTGCAAGGAATGGTTATTTCTAATAAATACACTAACAATAATATCATAGAAAACAAAGGATGTAACTGTACAGTGCCCATATAACAGGGACACTAGATCCATGACAATATGCTCTATATTCTCTCTTACACAATTATTTTTAGTAGAGACTTCGTTTTGAGTGTTGGATGGATTTTTCCTTCTTAACAATTCACACCTATTGTCTTGGCCTTTATCTTCAGAGAGATAAAAATGTAGATTTTGTTTTTTGCTTTCCTCTTGCAGTTTGCTGTTGTTACTGTAGAAAAATACTATGTTTAATACAGCTCATGACTGCAGAAGGCAAAGTGTTTACAGAGCGTGTATACTCTGCCTGTTCGATAGGATATGCGTTTTGATCTGGCCTGGATTGTTCAATGGGCATTGAACATGGCAAATACTGTTATTCTTTCACTGGAATCACTGCTGTGTGGCTGCAAGGTATATTTTTTTTCCTGGTGATTGCCAAGAGTTAATTATTTTGTTCTCATTGTCATTTTTTTTGCTGCAGTGCTCTGGTACCATCAGGTCCCAAGGATTCCCTGCATTCCTTGCTTTCTGGATCACTGGAAAGCACATCTCTAAAAAGGTCTTTAATATAGAACAGTTTATTAGTGAGAAGAGACCTGGGACTTGTCCCTGTCTTTAAATAAACATGAGTGTCATCTGAATTTTCTGCTCATCTACTAATTGAGTAAACTTGCTTGATGAGCCAAGAGAAATCCTGTCATTGCATGGTGATAGCCACAGGGGTAACTCAAAACTCGAAACCCCCCAGGTATGTGCACCTCAGCATGGAGCCAAAGTGAGCACTCTTTACAGTGTAGGGAATGGCTTGGGCACTGTTCAGCCTGGGCTCATCACCCTGCCAGGGCCAGAGATGCTCTTGCAGAAGCTTGAAGGTGTTTCCAGGCCAAGTGTGCACCTTGCGATGGTGGCCCTGCCTGGTGCAACGCACTGGCGCCAGCCCCAGATGTGCACAGCCCCTGAGCCACAGCACTGCAGGTTGTATCTGATGTTATTCTGAGACTTGGGAATTTAGATCTGCTTTTCATCTAATGTTTGGAAAGGCCAAACATCTTCTTTTACATTGGAATGAATTGTTTCCTCATCAGGTGAGCTGTGCTAGGTGTGGGTGCTGTCTGCATAGTCACTGCACGTCGTCTGCTGTGAGTATCCCTGGCAGTATAGAGCTCATCAATCTTTTAGATTATTTCATGAGAGATTGCCTAAATTGTGCCCATCTCTTCAAAAACACTGTAGTTGTGTGTTGAAGGATGCTTTTATTGTCTCTTTTGGTCTGGCAAAGATGCTGCATTGTACAAAGTCAGTCAAACAAGGGCGAGGAGGGCTTGGATGGGTGCAGACAGAGGCTGCTTAATCTGGGAGTGAGGCAGGGTGGTTTTGTTACACAGCACTGAACCTTTCACTGCCTTATCCATGACTCTGTTGTAAGTATTTTTGCATCTGTTAGATGGCAGTATGTAAGGGTGGTTCTATTGCTGGTTGCCAGTAGGGTGATTCATGCAAGTCTGATGTGGGAGCTAACAGGATGGGTACAGAGCTGCCAAGGAAAGTTTCTGTTCTTCTTATCAGAGGAGAGCTGCCAAGGGAATTTCTGCTCCTCTATCCGAGGGACTAGCTCTTCTTATCAGAGGCGAGTTGGCAAGACCTCACTGTCCTTGAACAGGACAGTGGAGTTCATTGCCAAGGATGAGGCAGCTGAAGATGAGGAAGGCCTAGTGGGGTAGGGGGGCACAAGACCCCCATACTGGGTGTGTGCAGCCGCAGAAAGACCAGAGACCAAAACTGCTGGCCAGGGTTGCCGCCTTGAGCCGCTGCCGCCTGGCACGTACCGGCCATACGTGCGAGGACTTGGGGGCTCTATAAAAGCTGGACTCAGGAATGGATGAGCTGAGCTGCACATATCCTGCCATTGAGATCCAAGTTGTCTCCACGGGGACGCCCGCTAAGCATGCGTGCCGACGAGCTTCCCTGCACCTGGGGACCATACTTCTGCCTGGTCTCTATCTTAGGGTAACGCTGCTTTGCTTGCTTCGTAGGAATAATAGTTGTATGGAACACAAACAATAAAGAAGCCGTGACAATTAATGATAATTTCATATGGTGGTTGAATACACAGATCCTCGACACCCTACTACACAGAATTTGTGGAAAACCACTCAAGAATGGGCCAGACCATTCTGTTATAGATGAAATTTTGTCTTAGTAAATCCAGCATCCAGGAACATTTCCACCTAAAAATGACAGAATATTGCAGTGTCCCAATATATAAAAAATAAAATACCACAGAAAATATACGAAGCCCAGAGTTTCCTATGAGATGCTGCTTCAGAATCAACATATTCAGGAGAAAATATCTATACCAACACCACTCTGAGCCCAGCGCTGACTGGCTGTAGTCTGAGAATACTGTCTTCTAGGTAGGTATTATGTTTCTGTGTTGCTCACAATCTCCTTAATGCCAAGTGTTTGCGTTGTAGACTTCCTGTAAGCATGAAAATGGGGACTAATTTTTGGTTACATACTGCACTGTTAGCATCAAGGACATATTTGTTCTTTCAGTAATGTGATTCTCCGTCCCTGGGATTCATCAGAGGGATTTATCTGTCTAATAAATATGTCCACTCTGTCTATACTTTTAATGTTTCCTGATTAAAATAAAGCTGTTTATCACTCTTAGCTTCAGTGATTGTATGTAAACAGGGACTACTTATCCAGGAATCCCATCCCCATTGCCAGTTTGCAGCACGCTCAGGCTTTCTTTAGGAGTGACTACAGTGTGAGGCATGTGTCTGCCTAAACATGTGCAGCTGGTTTAAGAGTTAGTCTGAACACAGCAAAAGAATACAGAACAGTCTGTTCTACTGGGTTCTTTATGCATATAAGTATAATTTATTATTAATCACTATGTAACACAAAGCCAGATCTTGTAAGGGAATGAAGAGTTGAACAAGATTTGACCATTCTGACACAAACACTTGTTTTTACCCCTCTCCCTCCAAAGGGTAATAAAAACACTTATACAGTGTCATTTTTATTTCTAAATAAACTGTAGATAAACTCTACATGATAATAAAATATCACTCCTTTGAGAAAAAGACCTCAACTGTGAGAGGGTAGAAATTATCCCGCAAAATAATAAAATGCAGAATCAACAGAGTGGCTTGTGAGAAGAGAGAAGCAACCTGCGGAAGCTATCCAGTGAGCTTCAGGGATCACTCGGACTTCGTGTGAATTGCCATTAATCAGAATCATGTTATATCTTACACATGATTAGTAGGTTATATGCATATTAAAATATGGATATTCTGGGCTCCCCAGTTCATGAGGGATGAGGAAATACTAGAGAGAGTCCAATGGAGAGATAGAAGGACAATTAAGGGACTGGAAGTTCTCTTTATGAGGAAAGGCTGAGAGACCTGGGGCTGTTCAGTCTGGAGAAGACTGAGAGGGGATCTTATGAATGTTTACAGATATCTGCAGGGTGGGTGTCAGGTAGAAGGGGCCACTCTCTTTTCAGTGGTGCCCTGTGATAGGATGAGGGGCCATGGTCAGAAACTGGAACACAGGAAGTTCCGCCTCAACCTGAGGAAAAACTTCTTCACTGCGAGAGTGACGGAACTGGGAACAGGCAGCCCAGAGAGGCTGTGGACGCTCCTTCTTTAGAGACTCAGAACCCGCTTGGACATGTTCCTGTGTGGGCTGCCCTGGGTGATCCTGCTCTGCAGGGGCATTGGACTTGATCTCCAGAGGTCCCTTCCAACCCCATCCATTCTATGATTCTATGATACTGTTGCTGAGGAAGCCTGAGACATATTAAAGGAAGCAAAATGCTTTGGGGGCTATTAACCAAAAAGACTGAGGCATAAGTCATTGATTTATGTACATATAGAGAAATATCACCACATCTTCTCTGCTCCTATTCTTTCCTTAGCATCTGCTGCTGGTCTGTGTCAGAGATGAGACCTTAGAAATACCAGACTGACCCAGTATGTGTTTCCTCTAGTAATTTGTCACTCCCATGTATCAGCAATCAGGCAGTTTCATACTCTCTTCTTACTTATGTCTTACCAATCCTACCATTTTGTATAATTTTTCTCCATATAATTTTTCTCTACCATGCAGAGAAACTTTGGCTTTTCCTCCTGTTTCAATGACCCGGGACCTTGTTTAGCAACTTGGCTTCATCCTTGGCTAGAGAAGGAGTGTACTACAAGCCTGATGCTCTGGACACAGATAGATGACCTGAGCCTGTCCTTTTCTACTGTTACTGTGTTTACATGCCACAGTGTTCTCTGTGCCTAGATTTGTCACCATAAAGCCCTATAGTGCTGTCTGTTTCGGTTCTTGTAGAAGCAGCAGCACTCTTCTCCTGCTTTGAGATTTTTGACTCAAGACATTCAGAACTGTCCAAGATTAATTAGTTCCAATTAATCACATTAGGCAGACGGGCACTCCCAAGACTAGGTTTAGATTGTTTAGGAATTTAGAGCTTTATAATGGCAAACCTGTAATGGTCACAGTTTAGAACAGCTGTAAATGTTACATAACACTACTCTTAATGCAGCATGCAATGGCTCGTTCAGCTGAATGAGGTTTCATAGCAGCTTTTCCAGGATTGTCCTCATTATACACATAGGAAAAAACAGAGGCCTGTTTAATCATTTATTTTCATTTCTACTCTTGATCCATTTTGATGAAACCACTGCTCTCCTTTTCATTAAAAGGGGGGGGGGGGGGGTGTGAAGCCAGCTGGTAGCTTTTCAGAAGAATTGCTGTGGGACAAGGTAGTTGCATGCTCTGGTATCTCCATGCAGGGTGCCAGGCTGAGGCAGCTTGCTCTGAGGCACCTGGCAAAGGATGAATTTGACCACCTCTTTATTTTTTTAAGTCTGTGTTGTTATAATGATGGCTTCATTAGCAGTTATTGTAATAAGATTCTAGGGCAATGAATTTCTGCTTCTAAATTCACATCCTTTCCCTACAGCATACAACGTGCAGTCATTTAATGACCAGAAATTACAGTTTGTAATATGGTGATTTACATCTACTGGCTTCTACTGTACCTACAGGGTCCCAATATTCAGACACCTGAGTGGTGCTAATCATCATTTTTAGCCTATAAGGAAAAACAGGTACCCTCTTTTTGCATAATATGTTCTGATGCAATACTTGAAACTGTTCTTTCCCTATCTTTCCCATTTCCTATCCCTTTATTTTATGTCGTGCCAACTCTATTCACATTTGCAAAGACTCTTTACAATTTTTATGAGATACTATTTATAGGATTAATAGAGATAGAGAATGTCTTTTCATGACAGTCTTATAGATTTTCTTCCTTATTAATATATATAAATATGTTGATGCTCCCTTGCCTTTTCCATCATTTTTCATCAGCACGTCACACTTCCTCATTGCTTTCTCTTGCTTTAATAATAATTTTTTCCTATTTTTCCCCCCTTTTCTATGCTGAAGGCACACTTTCTCACCTCTTTTTCTTCCACTCTTTCTTCATCTTCTCTCTTGCCCTCTTGCCTTTACATGTTTGCTTTCTTCTGAGGCTTTTTACTGCTAATCCTCCTGTTTTCCCCGAGTCCTCAACTGTTTGCATTGTAGTCCCTTTGCTGATCTACAAGAATTCCCATCATGTTTATTTTCTTTGCTCGTCAGCAAAGCATTCAGGCTGATCCTGTGCAAACCACTGGTCAGATCCTATGCTGAGCTCCAGAGGAGTAGTGTGGGTAGCTATAGTAAGGCAAGTGCAAATGAGAGCTTCATGGCAGTGGAAAGCACATTTTGCCTGCAAAGAAACAGGGCGGAGCTCTGCTTTTCTGGGTGGCTTTTCTGTCTACTGTATTGTCTGTTCTGAAGATGGTTGCCTTCACCTTAAGCTGAGGGAAGGTGCAAAAGAGCTATCTTTAGGTACTACTACCTGTAGTGGGCAGGGAGCTCTGTTAGAGGTAATCACTGAAGTGACTGTGGAATGGATTTTATCACTTGTGTAGAGATAATGGTGCTTTGCTTGGCTTAGATTGGTATGTTCACTTTCTCCTTCACAAATTTCCTTCTTGTTTGATGTAAGCTATTTTCAGGCTGTTATTTAATTCCATTGTAGAGCTATAATGGATGATTTTGAAAGAGGATTCAATATTCCCGTCAGATGTACTTGAGGGCTAGAAGATACCACTAGATTAAATTCTTCCTTTGCAAAGCCGTTATTTTTGCCAGTGATAATGACCTGTTTAGGTGATACACATCTAAAAAAAAACCTTAGTGTCTCTATGCTACTTTCTTGTTTAGTAAGTTATCAGTGAAGAAATAAATGTACTGAAAAACACATCTTTTTCTCATCAGAGACTGATCATTACATTTTATAATTTGGAGAGCAGAGGCAAGACTTCTTAAGCATGGAGGAAGCACTGAGATATCTTGAGACTTTTGGTATGGTTTTTTCAATTGCAAAATGGAAATCATAAACTAACTTCTTAGTCTGTTGTAGTATTTGACTAGCATGGTGCAAACCGCTGTGCTGGGATCGCTGGCTGGCAGCCTGTTCACAAATGTTCTGTACAAGTGCTTAAGTACCAAGACCATTTAAGTAAACCCCATATCTTTCAAAGTTTGGGTAAGGGATTGCAGAACACGCAGGTACTCAGTTTCAGTGAGCAAACTCAACAAACTCTCTGGTTCTGGGAATGATCAAACTTCTTTATGTTTGCATTTATGGAAAACATTATATAGTGGTACTATTTAGCCTTAATCTTACATAATTTTCATTGTATTTTCTTACATAAACAGTTTCCCTGCATTTTCTCAAACACAAATTCATCTCCTGTAGTTCTTGAAATATTTTGCATCCTTTAAAGAGCTCTGCAGATTAATTCTATTGCATCATTGATTTTGTGGAACCAGTTGGGCTCCAGAAATCACCTATCCTGTTAAGCACTGTTAAGTTTCCTGACACTGATTTCTCTGGAGGAGGAGGGCTCTCACATCCTTGTTCAACAGCACAAAATTCCCTTCCCTTGATGTGGTGACAGTGATTGTGTCCTATGTCTCGTAGCTCGTAGTTACAGATGGATTTTGGTGTGAAGCTTATAGGGTCAGGCAGATTGGCCACACCTAAGTCCTAAGCAAAGTAACAGCCCGAAAATCCTTAGAGTATGTTTTGCCATCAGCTAAAAAGGATACCTAGTTTTGTAAACACATGCCTGAAAATATTTTATGGACAATTTTTTCATTCACTTAAAGACTTGTCCCAGTAGATCTTTTTCCGTGATCTCTCATTTCTATGTGGACAGTTGATACACAGATAGTCATTATGAAATAGTGTATTTACTAATTAATTTACACTAAAAGTGTAATTGCTTTTAGTAAGGGAAAGGAAATACCACAGCCACTGTACCTTTGTGATTGTATAATCATCCGTGTTACCAGCTGGCACTGATGTAGCTATAAAAAATCATCTTTGGAAACAATATTATTTGAACCAATGAAAATAATTTTATAAAATCCTAGGACTGTGAAATTTTATTACATAATGGTTCTGCATAGTCTAAATTTGAGTTTTCCACTTTAAACACTGAAAAAATGTAGTTCTCAGCAACTCATATGTACCATTTGGATGCAGACGGAATTTTCATTAAAAATAACCATTCGTTTTGGTGAAAAAGAAAATGGAAAATTTTCAACCTAATCATGTTTTATTGAATGTTTAAAGAAAGAAATGGGTATTGTTGTATTCCATTTAATTTATCTGTGAATTATCTGTAGGGTTGAGAAGTAGGTGCTGCAGGAAAAATTAATGTCATTCCTCTGATGACATCAACTCTGGCAGTTGGTGGTAGGAGGAAGATGCCTCTTCATTGTCTGTTTTTCTTTGCTTGTTAGCTACCTTTCATAAATAAGAAATCAAGAACAGCCTTCCTTCTTTTCATGTAGGTTATAAGACATTTCTGAAAGTATGTATTTTTGCCTCTTCGCATTGCCCTACACTAATAGCAGAGTCACACTCAAAACCTCCAAAACAAAACTAGGAGGCAGAGACAAGGTCTTTAGCCCATATATTTGTTAGTTTTTCTTTTACTTAGGTGGCAAACAAGTTTATAAATCCTGAACTATCTCTGCAGACTGTTGTTTGCAATGGAAAATAAGAGTCTCTCTGCCACTGTATCCTACTTTCAAAGGAATATTTCTCCTCCTTTTTTTTTTTTAAGCCACGGATATGCAAGTCTGTATAGTAGGAGTGAGACTATCTAAGGCAGATACTGTACTGAAATGCCCATTCTACACCATAAAAAATGATGGATTGGAAATGCATGGTCTGCCTGGTTGTTTACATACTCCACTACAACTGTCTTGGAGTTTTATTAATGTAAAACTTATCATTCAGGAATCTCTCCATAAAACATCAATTGGAAAGGTAGTTTCTTATAGAGGGGCTCTGACGATGCAGGAAGCGATGAATCTTGCCTTGAAATTGTGTCATTGTGATCCCAAAACATACCTATTTAAATACTTACATTTTTACATCACTGAATGCTTATGAAATACTCTCAAGTTTCATCTTTTTTCCTCCTGTGATGTTTAAAGCAAGCCACAGTTGATCTGCTGCAGAACCTGAATAATTGTAGCTGAAAGAGCCGTTCTCTTGCTTGGTTTTCAGTTGTTGCTCTCAGGACTGCTTACAGAAAATGCCTTTGGACAGAAAAGCTATCTGAAACAGCTCTCAGTGCTACGTATGTGCTACAGCCTGCTTGTCTGTCTTGTTCTGTTGTGTTATGTCAGTGACAGTTTGTGTATCACAAAATAGCAAGTAATTTCATAGCCCTTGTCAGAACTGTACAGAAAGTGAAAGCAGTGCAGAAGATAGGTGTTCATTCTGTCAAATGAACAAAATCACCTAAAAGTTCTTAATGTAGTTTAAACTACCTTAATTTACTTTTCCCCACCTCATCAGAAAGTTTTGCTGTTTGTCTCTTAGAAGAAAAGGAAATGGAATGGCATCTGGAAGGGACAGGAAGGTTTGCATAACAATAAAACTGTTGATGTGATGAACAGGAGCTGTGAAGTACGAACTGTGAAGTCAATGAAATCCCCACCTGTAATCTAAGCTAGCCAGCCCCATGTGAGCATATAAAACCATTTTCCGAACCAGTACCATCTTTCCTGATGAGAAAGTGGCTGTGAGAGTAAATGCATCACCATTTTATTTCATTGCTGAAGTGAAGAATCAATCTGAAAACCCCTCTGCTCAAAGGACCAGTGCTGAATTTATGTTCTCCAAAATATTTTATTGGTTTGCTGTAGAGGGAATAGTTCTCTACCAAAGTCAAGTTACAACCTATTAATTGTCTTTACCAAGTAAAGAAATTCCTTGCAAGGAACAGTTGATTATACCTGCTAAAACTTTAATATTATCAGCTAAACTTTAATATTATCACTATACACAGCACAGATGAGGAACCTTTGGGTTGCATTTGGCTCTTTATTTGGTGTGACATAGGAGAAAGGTGACATTTTGTCAGATAGAATTGCAGAGTATCAAGTGCCACAGAATCACCAACACCACGAACAACTTCTTTGAAAAGAAGTGACTAAAACATAGAAAGGTAAAAAAATAAGGAATGTGATGTAACCCTTCCTGCCTAGGAGAAAAATGAAGGCAATGCCTTCAACTTCCTGCTTTAACTTACCAACTTGAACTCCATTTTTGTATCAGATTTGGCCTTTTACAGAGCAAAACATTTTATTTCAGGGTCAATTATAGCATTTCTTCTTACTTGCAATGTTTTATTCAATGTGTTTTCCTTGGAGTGAAAGAGGATTTCAGGAGAGAAGGGAGAGTGATTTTTGCCTGGTTTATGTGCTATGAACTGATTTTTTGGTTTCTTCAATTGAGTATTTTTATTTTTTTTTGTGTAAGCCCAAAATACTCATTATTTTTAATGAGTGATTCAGACAGTGAATGAAATACAGTTTAGCTCAGACCATCTGTTTATATTCCTAATATCTGAGTTCTGCAGTATTTTCCTCTTACTTCTTTCCCCATTGCTCAGTGTTTCCCATTCAGCTATCAGCTCTCCTCTGTTTGTACTCCCTCTCTCATTCTTTTATTATGCTGCTATGAAGCTTTTCTTTCCAGAAGCTTAGAAAAAAATTGTCAATGACTCCTGTCATCTTATCTCTCTGCAGAACACAGAGTAGTTATTTTCTACACTGACAGATTATACTTTTTTTGTTTCTTTGATTCATCAGCTGTGAGGATCTGGTAGCTCACTGTGGCCACTGATGATACTAAACCTGGGTTGTCCAATCAATATATTCTTCACCAAGATGGTGTCCTCACTTGCATCTTGAAGCCACGTTTCAGTTGCAGCATTTCTCGAAAGATGAATGTTTCACAAAATGAATATTCAAAGTGTCTGCTGTTTTTTGAAAGCTTCTGAGAATTATTTTCTTCATCTTGAGTCCTTTCTGTGTTTTACTTTCTTTTCCTTTAATTACAGTGTGAAAGAGAAGGAGGGGGAAATAACAAGTGGCCAAAGCAGACTGAAAAAAAAACAGCACAAAATCTGTTTTGTTTAAAAGTTTGGCTTTTGATGACTTTTTTTCCCAGCAAAAAAATAGAACTAAGAGAGGGAAAAAATCCATGGAAAACTGTTTTTTAAGACAATTTCTCTGGCACAGGGTGAGTTTGGGGAGGGAATAAACTATTCCAAACATACCTATAAACTGCTAAATACTCTTATTTTTGCTGGCATGGGCCCATTTGTACTTGCTGAGTTAGAAAGTGACACCTCCTTATTTTGAGCCTTAAGGCGTTCTCACTGAATCTTCAGCCAGACTCTTTCTGCCAGGAAGGTATGGTGGCAGGGTTATTTTATTGCTTACTGTACCAACCAGGAATAGAGAAGAAACATCGTTTCATTATTTATGGAAGGCATCCAGAAATGGAGGGGAAATAGTCAACAGTGCCGTGCTACCACCCACAGCTCCCAGCTGGTGATGCCGATGGGGTGTAAAGCTGTTGCCCATCATTTTGCAAGCAAGATCTATTGTTGCCTACTAGAGAGAGGAAGAAAATTATAGTGACAAATTATAATGTTGTTGACTCCCTGGTAAGAATGTGGAAGCTTTATTGCTCTACAATCAAACAGACGACTTCCTTTGTATTTAATGAATAGGTTCAGCTCCAAGTCAAATGTAATAGCAGATAAACCCAGCTTAACATAACAGCTCAAAGCAATTAAACTTCCCAAACTCCATCAGTCCTTTCTCAGTGACATTTGTTACACAAATTGCAAGAAGAAGAAATTACATGCAAAAAAAATATCTCATAATATACTGGCTCAGAATGTTTCATTCAGAAGTGGAAATTGAATAAAGTTAACAATGAGAACATTATTGCTGTGATTGCTCTGGGACTGTAGCCTTATTTCACATCAAAGTTCTAATGTAAGGTGCTGCATTTCGTTTTGTATTTGCTTATTTGCTCGAGATAGGGGCAGCTATCGGGGAACTCAAGCTGACAAGAACTACAGTACTGACTTTAACGTGCACTAGAAGGCGGCTCTAAAGATATTTCAGGAGAACAAGGGAGGAAAAAAGCCTTTGACAGTGTCTCCCACAGCATTTTCCTTCAGAAACTTACGGTCCAGGGCTTGGATAAAATACTGTCTGGACGGCCAGGCTGAAATGGTAGTGAATGAAGCTAAAGCTGTCTGGCATCCAGTCACAAGTGGTGCTCTCCAGGGGTCAGTACTGGGGGCTGTTCTCTTCAATATCTTTATTCATGATCTGGATGAGGGGATTGAGTGTACCCTCAGTAAATGTGCAGGTGACACCAAGCTAGGTGGGTGTGTCGATCTGCTAGAGAGTAGGGAAGCTTTACAGTGGGACCTGGACAGGTTGGGTCAGTGGGCCAAGGTTCATTGCATGGGGTTCAACAAGGCC
>JANHFX010013093.1:0-48485 GCA_027560015.1 Chloroceryle amazona | reverse complement strand
GTCTGGAACTTAAACTGGCCAATTCCATCAAGGATAATAAAAAGTGTTTTTATAAATACATTAATAACAAAAGGAGGTCCAGGGAAAATCTCCATTCCTTACTGGATGAAGGAGGGAACACAGTAAGGAAAGACAAGGAAAAGGCCAAGGTGTTCAATGCCTTCTTTGCCTCAGTCTTTAACAAAAAGACTGACTATCCTCAAGGTAACTGGTCTCCTGAGTTGGTAGGCAGGGATGGGGAGTAGAACATCCCTCCTGAAATCCAGAAGGAAGTAGTTAGTGACCTGCTGTGCCACTTAGATCCTAACAAGTCTATGGGTCTGGGATTCACCCTAGGGTTCTTAGGGAGTTGGTACAAGAGCTGGCTAGGCTGCTCTCCATCATTTATCACTTGTCCTGGCTAACCGAGGAGGTCCCTGATGACTGGAGGCTGGGAATATGACGCCCATCCACAAGAAGGGCCAGAAGGAGGATCCAGAAAACTATAGGCCTGTCAGCCTGACCTCGGTGGCTGGCAAGGTTATGGAGGAAGGTTATGGAGTACCATGAATCAGCACATACAAGACAACCAGGGGCTCAGGCCCAGCCAGCATGGGTTTAGGAAAAGAAGGTCCTGCCTGACCAATCTGATCTCATTCTATGACTGGATGACCTGTCTGGTAGACGAGGGGAAGGCTGTGGATGTCTACCTAGACTTCAGCAAAGCCTTTGGCAAAGCCTCCCACAGCATCCTCCTGGAAAAGCTGGCAGCCCATGGCTTGTACAGGTGCACCCTTCACTAGGTTAAAAACTGGCTGGATGACCAGGCATAGAGAGTGGTTGTGAATGGTGCTGCATCCAGTTGGTGTCTAGTGACCAGTGGTGTCCCCCATGGATCAGTACTGGGCCCAGTTCTATTCAACATCTTTATTGATGACATGGATGAGGGGATCGAGTCTGCTGTTAGTAAATTTACAGATAACACTAAGCTGGGAACAAGTGATGATATGCTGGAGGGTCAGGAGATGCTGCAAAGGGACCTGGATGGGCTGAGTCGATGGGCTGAAGCCAATAATAAGAGGTTTAACAAGAGCAAGTGGCCACAGTAACTCCATGCAGTGCTACAGACTGGAGAGTGGCCTGGCAGAGAGGGACCTGGGAGTGCTGGTTGTCAACTGGCTGAACATGAGTCAGCAGTGTGCCCAGGTGGCATGGAAGGCCAATGGCATCTTGGCTTGTATCAGGAATAGTGTAGTCAGCAGGTCTAGGGATGTAATTTTCTCCCTGTACTTGGCACTGGTGAGGCCTCACCTCAAGTACTGGTCTCTTCTCCCAGGCAACTAGTGACATGATGAGAGGGGAAGGTGACAGGATGATGGCCTGAAGCTGCACCAGGGGATGTTTAGGTTGGATGTTAGGAAGCACTTCCTCATGGAAAGGGTGGTTAGACACTGGAATGGACTGCCCAGGGAGGTGATGGAGTCACCATCCCTGAGGAGCCTCAGAAATTCTGTGATGCTGTGCTTTGCAGGGGAATCCCTCACAAGTGTATCATTTGAAGGCAGTGAATAGCTAGTAAGATATTTTACTTGAAATTAATACTAAATTAGAACTAAGGCAGCATGTTTCACAAGCATTAATTAGATTAGATGGAAACAAGATCATTACTATTTAACCAAGACAACTGGTGGATTTTGTATCAAATACCTGAGATATCAGTGAAATACCCAGCTTCAGGGGTACGGGGTGGGGCGTATTCAGGCAACTTGATGCTCTGCTGAAATATCGGTATTTCTTCTGTGTTCTGTCACTGCTGCATGATGGAAGTATGCAAATGACTCATTTCCTAAGAAGGTTTAAGGTCCTGGAGAAACTTAGATGGGAAGACTGCATTTTGGAGGAAATGTTTTATTCTGTTTTCAGTAAAAGTACACCAGAACAGAGGTCTTTGGGAAACACAATGAAAAGGATGATATATTTTGTGGCAAAACATGCTGAAGTCCAATCTCCAATTCTGTTTTCATAGGAATTCATAAATGGGTAAATTGGTGTTATTCACTCAGGAAAGAAGGACTCAGATTTTTTTAATTTTTTTTTTTAATAAAAGGTGTCCGTGATTTTTTTTTCTTCCTAAATAACATGAAATATATCCGGTTAAGTATGTGTAAATGATGTATGCTTACTTATAATCTCTTCAGTTTAACAACCATAGCTGCCTAAGATGCTGGCAAATGGTATTGGGCATAGCAACAGGAAAAACATGGGAATGAAAACTGGAGGAAAGGTAAAGGCCAAGCCAATCCCTTCACACTTCTACAAAATCCAAAATTATAATCAGTCTGGTTTTAAAATCAAAATGTACCTTTAATAATAGTCTATTAGGCAAGGTCATTAATATTTTAGTGAAGAAATCAAATGTCACATTAGTTTGGTTTTCTCTACACAGGGGGCTCTGTATGCTGTTCCATTGTGTGGTATGGGTACGTGTATTAATTTGTACTCTAGACTAGTTATATCACTTATAGTTTTTAAGTATCTTGGTAATTGATTTACTCTTTTACTCTATTTTGTCTTATCAGGGAAACAAAACTAGGAAAATATTAGGGAAGCTGTTCAAGTAATGTATGATTTTTATTATATCCTTTCTTGATTATTACTCTGTATATAATAATTGTTGCAGCAGAAATGAAGAAAAAAAATATCCCCTTTCCAATAGTGAATTTCATAGTTATATGCACTTATAATCCATATAGGATGTCATTCATCTAGGATATCCTTTGGTCTCTGTACTCAATGCTATAACCTTTTCCAATCTGTCACCCTATAGCAAGAGGCAGTGCCTGGAAAGGACATTTAGAGAGAAAACTGCAGAGGAAATAGCATTGGCAGCTCAATATGTATCATTCACCTTTCCAAGTTAGTGCTAAAATGTTACTCTTTAGAATGGTATTAAGGGAAACAGTGCTATTAGATTGGCTGAGTAATATCCCCAAGACTGTTTCAGTATCTTTATGCCAAGTAGAAGGTTGAAGATGTGTAAGGTATTCCCAAAGCCTGCTTCCTGTTGAAAGAAAATTGCCTTGGCATGAGATCTCCATAAGACAGCTGGAGACAACTCCCTGGAGAACCTCTTCTAGGCTCCAGCACACCAACAGAGAGCAGAGCCAAGGATGAAGGCTGGAGGAACATGCTAGGAATACAGCTTTTGCATTACTGCAGTGCAGATGTTTGGAGTGGCACTATAATCTGCTTGCACCAGCTGAAACATGGCCCAGTCTTTTGAACTGTCTAAATTGCATTGCAGTGGTGAGAAAGGCATAATCCAGTAGACATGCTAACATTTTAGTATTAGCTTTAGCTACTGTTTTGTTTCTTTTCCCTTCCTTTGACATCCTGCTTCTGTGGGCTCCACATTGAACTCGTGTGCTGTATATTCACGGGTGCTCTTCACAAAAGAAAGCTGGGCAGAGATCTCCAAGCTGAGTATGACTAAAACTGGTCAAGATGCATGGTTGTGACGCTGTTTACAAGCTCATTATCTTTGCTGAAAAGCACCTATTTTCAGTTTTGGTATCATCCTTCTTGAAAGCAGTCATGTTTGGGAAACTACTTAGGTACCTCTGCATTCATGCTGTCCTGCATGGTTGATACTAGCTAGCTTCAGTCTGTTAATTTAAAGATCTGTGAATTCTCTCAGAAGGGATCTATTTCTAAGAGGGTATTACCACTTCTCATGTTTAATCTTATGTGCCTACCCTCTCTCACATCATGATTCATATGTTGTCCAGCATCAGGCATTGAATTGCACTCCTGCATCAGGGCTTCCTGATGTTGAAAGTCACCACCAGTTCAGTAGAAACATATGCAGACTTATGTCTCAAAAAGTGGACAGACTGGATATCTCTGAAGCGCTTGTGGGGAAAAAGATATAAACTTTGTCTGTGATTCCTAAGGTAAGCAGAAGGGTCATGGATAACTGAAGCTTAAAAAGTTCTTTGTAGCAACATCACAGTGTTTCCAGGAAAGATAAACAACTGTAGAAATGGATGATTCTCTCACTTAGGAGACAGCCTTACTACTCTATCAAATCAAAACCTAAGTGACACAAAAAACCATTATTTTCTTTGTTAAATCAATTTTATTCCAAGACAATATATTGAGCAAATTAAGGAATATAGTGTATGTGACTGGAAAGGAAATATTTTTTAACTGATGAATACCAAGAAAATCAAGCATAGATTAATCATCACTGATGGATCATTAAAGCATTTTCATAACTAAAAGAAATTTTATTTAAGTATTTAATTTTAGTCCTGTTGCTACGATTTCTTTCAATATAAGATTTTTCAACTAGTTATCTCCCTCCATAACACTTCCAAAATTAAAACAGATTTTCCTGCATTTCAGAAAGGTAGCAATGTATATAGACTAATGTTTTCTTTGCTCAGTCAATTTTCTGTTTCTGTAGTGTAACCATCTTAATTGTAAATTCAAATCTCCTTTCATATTTAAATTTCTGGGTTTAATTCCTGCTCTTTTTTTTTGCTTTGACACAACTACCCTGACACAGATATCTCTGTGTATGAGTCAGACATATAGGTGAGATTCTTCAAAAACAATGTGCAAATGATAGTTGGTTTTGGTTAAGGGAAGAAAATCTGCTCTTTTTTCTTACAGAATACTGGCACAGCTTTTCTTCCTTCCCCTGAACTGTTTCTGATGCTACTGTACTTTAGTGCTCAGGGTGATAGTAAATCAAAGGTGAATACCATGTTCACTCCCTACCTTTCTTTTTGTTTGTGTGGGGCTTTTTTTTTTTGGTTGGTTGGTTTGGTTTTTTGTTTGTTTGTTCGTTTGTTTGATTACAAGATGGGTTTCATTTTTTTTGCAGACCAGAATTACCTAGGTCTAAACTTCAAGAAAATCAGATCAAGCACAGCAGTTGTAGCAGCTTGATTCCTACTACAATTTGTTCAACAGAATAATCAGGTAAGCTAGATGTTTATTTAGGTATCTTCTGTGCATGTAAGTATTCAATTTAAGTAGAAGCTAATTTTTATTACTTTAAGCTGCATCTTTATGGTTAGGCTAGTATAAAGCCCTCAGATGTGACAAAGAACCTGCTGAATGAAAATTTGTAGTATTTAAATAATCAGTTTAAAAACCTGTTAGTCCCAACTAGTTTGTGAAATATGACTGGAATATTTATAACACTGACCTACAATAAGCCAACAAAATTTTAGTTCCTTTTTCATATTTAAGACATGATGTATGCATACTCACTGGTCTAAGAGCAATTTACCAATCCAATCCTGAATTCAAACTTTTTTATACATAATATTTAGAGTTAATGTGTGTGTGATGTTTATCTAAACTGTCAGCTTTTCAGTTACAGAACACGAAGATTAAAGTGTAAACATTTCAAAGAATGTTTTAGTTTACATATAATTTTCCATTCAGCAAGTGAAAAAAAAGTCATATTCATGTTTTTATTATTATTCTTGCTCAGGATCTCTAAAAAAGCCAAAAGAAAGTGTTCTTTTTTTTCAGAAAGCATTGAATGTTCTGAGTTAATATGTCAAAAAATGTCAAAATAACTCTTCTGAACTATCAGTCCCAAATTGCTGACACAAATTAAAACTATTGGATTTTATACATTGTTAGCTCTATCTCAAAATTAATTGTCACAAACCCCTCCTTCCTTTAATAATCAGAAGTAGTTCTTTGGTGTGTTCTTGGAATCTTTGTTCTCAGCTGCTGAAGTAGAGACTTGCTTGTTCACCTAAAATAAGGAAAAGCTTGCTTTATGATGAATAATTGACATGCATTGGCAGAAACTTCAGGTAACTGTAAGGAATCTAAAGATTGTCCACCCATGAAGTAATTTTTAAAATAGTAAGTTTGTCACACACATTTGGACAGACAATAATAGTACCATTTATTTGAATATGCTCATTCAAATGCATATTCAAATACAAAGCAAGGAAACTGGAACTATTGTTGCAAGTCATTTCTGCAGGTATTTTACATAATTTCTGCTGAGTTGGAGAGTGGGAAGGTCTGGATTAGAGTTTGATAACTCACTATCAGGTACAAGAGGAAAGGGGAGAGAAGCATGAATGTGTTTATTAGGGCTATGGAGAAATTATTCATTCTATTTGCTGACTATGAAATTACACATAAATATGGTGATTCTGTTGCCTATGGCTGGCAATTTTGTATATAAAGTAGGTAAAGGGTGGAGAGGTACAGAAAGTTGTTTGTAGGTTTGAGCTTCCTGAATTAGTAGTTTACTGTAAATTAGTTTTGGAGAACACACTGAATTTACATGTGGGTACTGAATGAATAGGAAGCATGAAAGTAGGAACAGAAGTTGCATTTTGGGTAATTAGGAGGCTAAGAGATATTCTGCAGTTAGGAACTTAAAATTCAAAGAAGCAAGGTGGGGCAAATGAATGTCCAAAGCAAGTTGCTCTAGAGAAATTTTATTTTATATTTCATATACCTTGAGGAGGATATCAGTGTTCAACATGTGAGTTCTATTTCTCTAATTAACTCATAATTTATTAAATTTTTTGCTCTAAGCCTTATGACAGTCATACATCTAGATAGGAATTTCATCAAAAAATTTACTCAACTTCAAAGAAAACTTGGAATCAATTGTAGTGTTCAGCTGAGATAAAAGTAAAGATTAGAAAGCTTTACTATTTCATTGCAAAAACTGGAAAAAATACTGAAAAAGATGGAAGAACAAGTCTTTTAGAAATCTATTCTAGAAATATTCCATATAGACTAATCAGACCAAATTAGGTCCTGCTCTAAGGATGAGGTTTTATTGCAAACGTGGCTTATACTGAAAAGTTGTCCTCATTCAGGGAAGTAGTTTGTTAGCAGAGGTAGATGAAAATGGAGGTGCCCTTCTTTTGATGTGAAGTTATTAATTTTTGACACTCATAAGAATAGTCTTTGGGATCCTCACTTTGTGACTACTCACTTGGGAATTAATTAGTTCCTTTTATCCTTTAAGGAGAAGACCAAGCCTTGACTCAGACACAATGTAAG
Source organism: Chloroceryle amazona (assembly GCA_027560015.1). Taxonomy (NCBI): domain Eukaryota; kingdom Metazoa; phylum Chordata; class Aves; order Coraciiformes; family Cerylidae; genus Chloroceryle; species Chloroceryle amazona. The sequence continues at coordinate 41,444 of JANHFX010013093.1, read as the reverse complement.
AGTAAAAACTAGACTGTACTACGATGTATTTCACAGCAGAATTCAAGCTTAAAAGAACCAGAAAAAAATATAAAGTTCACTTAGAGGAAAAAAATAGAAAACAAGTTTTAAGTTTGTGGCTGAGAAATGACCAAGCCTTCATATTCAAAGAAATTAAACTGCCTTTTTCCTAAGTATGTGTACATGTTATATCATATAGAATAAACTTCATGCCTGAATACTGTTTCCCTTCCTTCCAGAAAAAAAAAAAAACAAACATGACATCCCATGAATTAGACACACAGGGAACTTCTGGAGATCCTGTGCTCAGCTAACCAATAAGGCTCAAGTAAATGGCCAAGAACAAAATGGGTATAATTCTTAAACAATGGAGTGCCTGGCTGAGTTCTAATATGAGTGACTGCTGAACATAGAAGAATCATGTCACAAAAGCCAAAAATATTGTGTGAAAAGGAGCCCTATAATGTGCCACATCATGCTTCCTTCTGTGAAACTGCAAGTACAGTACCCTTGTCATGGTGAACACATTTTGGAGGAAGTGTATTTTTCATTACTGCATGCAGAAATGTTTCATTGTTTGGAAATCCATCAACACGACTCCAAAGACTAGTAATAGTGAGATCAAGCTTTCCACAAGGAAAACCTCCTTTCCCTTTCCAAAAACCCATAGTCCCTTGAATCAGAGAGACAGACCAGAAGTCAGTAATGTGAAGATGAAAAGATCTGTAGACAAAGATTCAGCTTTAATTTTAATGTTCTCCAGAGGAAGAAGAGACATGTGATCTGCTTGAAGATCTCATTAACTGTTATTGTTGCTGATAAAGCTGAAATCTGTATGTGGTAATCCAGGATGAGATATCCTAATAAATCTTGATTAATCACAGTCACTAGAAAATAGGGCCTTTATGCTAAGCATTAACTATTGTCACTTGCTTATGATGGTTTTAGGAAAAGAAAAAAGTTTATGCATTGATCCTTTCTATTAGGAAGTCACTGTTTAACTGGTTTGAATCATTGAAACTCTATTTTATCTTAATCTGAAACCTGGCAGATTCAGAGAGGAATCAGCAGTTTTAGTGTAGCAGTAAAGGTCTTGACCTAAAAAGAGCTTCTGGTTTATGGAAGAGACAAAATATATAAGTACATGGCTCTCACACAGAAAAGGTTAATATTCATGGAATTAGTTTATATCTTTGAACTTCAATGGAATTAATGATAAATTATCAATTTGGTAATGGAAAGTTAATAACTTGTATCACTTTGGGGGAAACGTCAGGAGAAAATCGTGACGTGAGTACAATGCTTTTGCTGTTTCTCGGTTGTCAGAACAACAATGCAGTTTATTCCAGCTCTCCTGTAAGTTTAGCATGCTCTCAATCATAAATCTGACCACATCTGTTGGCTGACACACAGGGACGTAGTGCTAACCTGCAAAATGTCAGCTTCTTTTATGCAGGTATATGGGTTAAGTGGTCTGTTGTCTCTAACACTGTGCCTGTCATCACAACCCAGAGAGGCCAACAGAATGACATATATTTCCAGGGGCTTTGATGTGTGGGCATGTGTGACTTCAAGAAATAATCAAAGCTTCACAACACCTTTCTAGCAAATACCCTGGTGTCTTTTCAAGTCATAAAGGCTGTCATTTGGGAAACTACACATTCATATTTCTTCCATAATTTAAATGAGAAATGGCTTTTACAACTTAAAAATGATATTTGAAAAGAGGAAAGGTTATATGTAGTAGCCAGCTACAGTGCTCATCCTTAGAGAACTGCTATTCTCTATGTTGTGACTGGATTTCTATTCCTAGATTTTAGCTTCTGAAACATGATCTTTGTCAGAAGACTTCATCTGCTGAATCAGTTTGTACATCTATATTGGATATTGTCCAAATGGGCAGCATTATTATATACATTCCTGTGCATTTAGCAGACACATGGAATGTATCACATTTGAAAGGGAAAAAATAAAGTACTTTCTCCTTAATAGATTAATTACAATTAATAATTTTTTAGTTTTCTAAATAGTGAAGAAGCATCATGATCATGAGGTTGCTTTGGGTTTTATTATCTACCCTTGTACCCACACCTATTCTTTCCAAGACAGTAATCAGAAAGAAGTCATTTGAAAAATATACTCTGTATGATAATGGTATGTTGGAATGAGGTTGGAAAGTGACAAAGTCAAGGGTTTAGATCACCGGTGAAGTAGTTACATTTCCAACTCTCATTTAGTTCTTTTTGCATATACATTTTAATATAGGCTCTGATTACAACATCATATACTTAATTTCTCTTTAGAGGATTGAGCTTACTCATTTAAAACTAATTTCTCATGTGTGACCTGTATTTTATTTAATGTGATCTTGTCAGAAGCTACCTAAATTGTGGACTTTTTAAGTTATTTGTGGACTTCCTCCTGTGAAGCCAATGGAATGCAGAAATATTACCCAGACTGCCACAACTGAACCAAACAGTTTAACATCAGAGCACCTGATCCATTCAGATGCTGAAGGTTTTTTTCAAAGCATAGACTGCATTTTCAAAGTGTAGCTTTCATCTACACAAGGTTCAGCCAGGGCTTGCTTGCAGTTTTGCACAGTTGATTTTAGACTTGTTATCCTAAAGTTCTTTTCCAACCTAAATCATTCTATGATATCCTTATACCCTAACTGGACACCTGGGATAAGATGACAAGAGCATCAATCACAGATGCTATGTTTGGCGATGGTGAGTTTTATATTGTTTTTCAGGGAAGCATTGTACTGCCTTAACTTACACCATCCTTTCTGGTTTTTATCCAGGAGATAGGTAAACTTATGGATTCACTAGATGCCATACAGCTTCTGCCAGGGGTGAGGCAAGTGTAAACAAACAAATCACACTCTCTTTGTGGATTTCACAGATCACAGAATGCTGCAAGAGTTCTGGGAGACTGGAGTGCGCCACGTGACTAGACATTCTGTACTGCAATATAGACATGAAAAGTAGGCTAGCACCAGCAAAATGAATCATGAGATTTACAAAGTCTTGAAGTCTGATTCTGAAACTGTAGTAAGAAAGACAACCTTTATACCTCTCACTAGAAAAGGTTTTTGAGCAGCTATCTGTTACAGGAACAGAATATTATATGAAAGATCACCAACATATTTTTTACATACCAACAAAGAGGATTTTTTTAGATTTTTTTTCCAGTAATTTTTGTAAAGACACAAGAGAAAATCACATCCTTGATTACACAGACCAGTTTTGGTGCCCTGACTTCAACTGTGTTGTGGATTAAACTGATTTCTACAGGCAGTAGCTAAAATAACATTGACGTCTCTGTCTAATGCAGATAGATAGCATTTGCAGTGTAAGATAGATTTTCTTCAATAGTGCAAAAGTATGAAGTGGTGATTTTACTATTTATATTTTAAGTGCTTGTGAGAGATCAGTTCTGTCAGATGATTAATGTTGACTGTTCCTTTTCTCTCAAATATTCCCTCTGAGCTCCTCTGAAATATGTAGCAAAGGTCTCTGCCACACAGTGAGGGAAATGCCACTTTATGCTCCTGGGGGCATACTGCAGTTTCCTAAACTGCACAGGCACAATGGCTTAAATATATTTCTAAAGTGCAAATACTCCTTTCTTATGCTGAGAATCACATATGACAGGATTTTTCTGCAGCCTATCAAGTTCCTTCGGTACAGAAAAGCGGCTAAGCAAGGTGACCCTGAAGGATCCCTGGTCTTCAGGGCAGAGTAGTCATTCTGCATTTCATAAGATGTACACAGATATCCAGCCAAAACACCTATCAGGACCATGACAAGCTTCAGTAGTTGGGCTTTCTGTTCTATTTTGATATGCAACACAGAGGTGTCTTTGGCCAAGATGGTAGCTCTGCCTATGAAGCAGATTTGGTATGAAGCAAAAGGATTTTTATTTTTTAATTAGGAGCAACAAACAAAGGGAAAATGTAGTTTCAACCTGTTACAAACTTTTCAAATTCCTCAGAAATGGATTGTCTCCATCCCTCCAGGAAAAAACATTCCTCCAGGAAAAAACAGGACAGTGATGTTCTATAACATAGCAGAGTAAAAGGAAATAGGAACAGGTGAAGAAACAAATCCTCGTGGAAGAAGAGAATAAGTCATCCTGGCAAAACGAACCTGCATGATAGCTTACACACATGTATTTTGGTGTCATTGCAAGATTTAAACCATAATCCGATGAAGTTAGTGGAAGGCTCCAGTTTCTTTCTCTATTTAAAGAGAGGTTCCCAAAAGGAAACTCAATGACTCCTTTAAATACACCCTCTCATCAGCAAAGGGTTAATCATGTAAATGCACATTTTAGGGCTCTGACTTTAAAGGTAGTATGTCATGTGGCTTCTTTTCACTTGCTGAAACAGGACAGATGTTAGGGCGGCTGAGGTGGAGGGGTAAAAGGAATTTGTATGCCCTCACAGAATCACAAGATGTGGTGCAGTAAATCCTACACTAAGTTTAAATGAAGTTGTGCTGGAACAGTATTACTAGATGAAGAAACATAAAATAAATGAGCTAATTACATGCCCACTTACCTCTGTGCTAAGCATGATACATCACAATGGATTTATGTATGCTTATTATAGGCATAGTATAGCCTTATGGAATAGATTACAGAGTTAGTTATTTCACAATGTATTTGATCTTGTACCTTTTAAAATTCTACTCTCAGGCTAAATTGTCTGGATTATAAAATCACATAAGCAAGGCATAATAATAAATAGGACTAAACTAGAATATGTGGAGGGAGTTTATAGAGTGAATATTCAGAAACAAAAGCAGTTACCATTATGCCTCCATTAACAACTTCATACTTCTCTGAAACTGGAAGTAAACAGCATTTAACAATGAGGAGCAAAAATGTTACTTAGAGAATTTGGTGTGCCCCAGACACTAAAACATTCTAAAAGTAAAACAGGAATATGAGTACAAAATAGCAGGTACTATATTATTAAGAGCAGAGACATATTAAGCTCTGCAGTCACACTCAGAAAACCTCCTTTGAGCATACTTTTCCACTTGTCATTTTTTCCAGTAATAGTACACTGAAAGTCCTGCCAGGGAGACAACTTCTGGATTTCTGCAGTGTTGTGGCCTTTCACTGCATGGTGTGTCTATCCCATTGACAGATCAATTTGTCCATGTACCACATTTTGTTTCAAACCAACATAAAAATTAAGGAAAGAGCTGGTAGACTTTAATTTTCAGGATTCTGGTGCAGGAATACCCCTGCATCACCATGTGCATATCCATACAGTGTGTAAACAGATTTTATTTTGAAAAGCCCTATGCTACAGCTGTTTCTCATTTCCATCTTGCAGATGCTATCTTGCTTACAGGGCAGCTTTGTTAAAAAGCTGTGTTGACTCATAAGACCGAGATGTACAATATTCACTTTTGATTGAAAAATGCATATCTCCTTTATCATCCACAGGGCAAAAAGCTTGGTGCAAAACCATGTTTTACTAGGAGCAGAAGACTGTAGGTCCAGAAGCAGAGTCAAAGCTCCCTTTTTTCTGTGAAGCATAGTCAACTCTAAAAGCCTAAAAAAGATGCTTATTAATCTTATTACTATGGAAAGTCCTAGTGACTCACTGCATTGGCAAGAGGAGATGGTTTAGTTTAGTTGTTACGGTTTGTAATTGAGTTTTGTGTTGATGGAAACAAAACAGAAAGAATATGGAAGATTCCCTGGGTGTACGTGAACATGCCTGCTACCTTTTTGTGTTCATATGCCCTTTGAATTATGGAAAGGGGAAGCATTCTATAGGCACATCACTGAACCAGTCAGTTCTTAACAGTGAATAAATGTGCCTAAGACAAGAAGAAGAAAAAAAAGAAGAATCAAAAAGAGGAAATGTTGGTCTTTCTCCTTGCTCCCCAGAGCTGGGACTTGGAACAATGGAATGTCCCTAGTGAGGAAACAAAGCCATAAAGTCTAATTGCTAGGACATAAATACCGAGAAAGAGAGCACACAGTGGCCAGTAGTACAGAAGAGCACATACCCCAAAGGTCAGAAAGATAGAAAAAGAAACTCATTTCAGACTATGTGCAAAATGTTCAAGTATCCAACTACAGCAAAAAGAAGGCTGTATTGAGGCAAAGGAGGCAGAGAAGCAGATGTCAGTCTGCTTTTTATACATTTATCTGTTTGAATGCACACACAGAGACATATTCTCCAAGTAACTAATGAAGGACAAGCTTCATGAATCTAACTCCCTTTTGTGTTCAACCAATATGTTCTCCTGTAAATACTGCAGCTAGTGAGATCTGAGAGCAGTTTTGCTCAGGCTTCTAGGGAACAAGGACAACTAGCCTGGGTAATGCAATCTAGGACAGGGGCGCAATTCCGATGACTGTAACAGGGAACTCGTTCATCTTGGTACATGATATACTGTAAAAGCAGGAGCTGAAACATATTAAGAAAGCACTTGGCTGTTGTACTGGCTTCTATACACAGCAGACTCACATGTCCAGCCAGGGGTAACTCTACTGAGGTTGTGAAAGAGAACAGTGTATTAGGAGAAAAAAAGGAAAGGAAAAGGAAAAAAAGGAAAAGAGGAAAAGGAAAAGGAAAAGGAAAAGGAAAAGGAAAAGGAAAAGGAAAAGGAAAAGGAAAAGGAAAAGGAAAAGGAAAAAAGGAAAAGGGAGTTATTCTCAGTGAAGAACTCACTGCAACTCATCTTTTTTTCTGATATTAGCAAACCTGACTTCTTCTGAAACTTGAGAGCTATCGATTCAAGTCAATAATCTCTAAATCAGTTGTCAGTTCCTTTCCAGAGGAACACAAGCCAGTTGTCAAGGAATCAAAAACTTCATGCTATCAGCATATCAGCACTTTCACATATCACTCAATCCAATTTTCTTTTTTCCTCAATCAATGTCTGCTGTGCACATGACTCAAATGCAGATTCTCTTTTTTTTTCCCTCTGAACACCTGGATATGTAGACTTCATCATTTGAAGGAATATTGCAGGTTCTCACCTTTACTTTCATTTGTTACAGACCAGTATACAATATAGCATGGACAATAACAAGCCTCAGAGAAAGCAGAGGACTGACTGAAAGTGTTCAGTAAAACAATTAAGTCTTCCAGAAGTGTTAACAAGCATGTCCTTGTGTTAAGAGGATGCACAAGGGTACTGGTGATGTACAGAGCCAAACAAATCATATGGATTTTTTAATGAGGAAGTAATTATATAGAGTTTTCAGAGTGCTTTATAAACACTTATTATGACTTGCTCCTTAATTTTCCAGGTGAATAAATAGAACTAGGAGACTAACTAAGAGATTAAGCTGCTTGCTAACCTCCCCGAATGAGTCAGCAGAAAGCATAGCAGCAGCTTTTGAGTTTTGAATCTTTATTGATTGTTACCCTGCTTAAATTCTATGTGGACAGGAATGAAGCCCAATGTTCACATTAAATGAGGCAAAAGAAAGTTGCATAAAAAGATTTATTGGAAAGGTACTGACCAGATAAGAGTGCAAGCCTTCTGTACATCTAGGAGTTTTTTACTATCTCCTTCACTCTCTTGAAGCAAAAATTATGTTGGACTCAGTTTCATTGGAAAAGAAGAGATCTCTTTGATATGTTTACACATTATTAGTCATTGCATCTGGGAGGTAAGTTGCCCTTGGCTTTCTGCATCTGGCCCTAGTGTAAGTAGATAAAGACAAATGCTTTCCCAATGCCAGGATTCCACAAGCACACGGTCCAGCCCTCCACTCTTACATTTGTCCCTTCCTTGCAATCTCTTCAAAAGATCCTGTGCATTGAAAGAGCCAAGTTAATTATTTTAAAGGTTGCACTAGTTTATTTTTCAGTAAGATTCTCAGACATATGAATCACCAGGAATAACTGTAGTTCGGGAAAAACTTCTGGGAGTTGGATGTAGCTGCTAACACTTGGTCAGAATCAATTATATGGGACCTGAAGGCAAAGGGAAAGGGAAAAGCAAAGCTTTGCAGTGCCCTTTGAGCACCCAGGGAAGCCAAGGAGGCTTTTTAACTAGCTTAGTGTCACAAAAAACCAAAAAATAGAACAAGTTTTTGCCCCTGATTTCCTTAATACATTTCTATTAAAACAGAACAGTGACATGCACTTATGGTGAACTCTGCTTTGAACAATAAAATCTTTGATGAAAGAGGAAAAAGCTTTGATTATTTTCTCGCATTTTTTTCTTTCTACTCAATATTTCTCAAATATCTTCCAAATTTATGGACACACCCTCAAATGACCAGTATCTTAGAGAAATTTCTTGAAAAGTGGCAGTCAGTTCATAAAGCCAAGCTCACATTTCTTTTCAAACTAAAGAAAAACTGGGCAGACAAAAATGACAAGGGAGCTGCAGTGATTTTCTCAAGCTTTTACAATGGTACAAACTAAGCCTTCTTAGTCATATAATCCTATGTCTCTAACAAAATTTCAAGCAATGAAGAGCAGTTTTAATACTGAATAGAACCAGCAAAACTAGAACACAGAATATCTGTGCCAGCAAAGTATGTTCCTGCACAGAACAGTGTATTCACAGCATTTGTGAATTCCAATATATGGAATCAATTTATGCCTGGCAAGGAATATAAAAGTATAACAGTTCTCGTGTTAAGGTTTTTCCACATTCACTCCAACAGTGTATCATTAGTTACATCTGTGACATAAACCTCACTTAAGGCAGGCTAGGAAAGAGAAACTTTGGCTTGCTTACCCTATTACTTCATCTCTTGGGTTTGCCCTGGTGCACTTTTCCAGTAACACAATATTTGGATAGGCTCTGTATTGTCTTATATAAAAGAAGTTACTGTGATAGCCATCTCCCTATACCCCATATACGAAGTATCTGTAATTCTTTCATTTGGCTTAAAAAGTTATGTCCTGTCATTTTGTAATAGAACAGAAGTTAGTCCATGTAAAATCAGTCATGCTTGTTTACATATCAGATTTATAAACAACTTTTCTTGGTTTAGTCTGTAAACTGGAATGCATCACTGTCTTTGTGGACTGAAGATTCTGTGTTGGGAGTTGTCATTTGTTGTTTTATGGTAAATTATAAATAAATTCCTAGTGTATAATTTAGTTTATAATTCTTTATGAAAACTCCTGTAATGCTGTTTCATATTCATGTCAATCTTAAGGTTTTAAAACCAAAAATAATTCAGTTTTGTATATTTCACAAAGCACTAAACTGATTTGTTCTTACCCCCTCTCATTCCAATGTTTTCTCCTACAGACTAGCAGCAACTAGTGCCATACATCACTGAAATATGTTATATTCCTGTGAGTTATTTGCTATTTTATTTAATTCAGAAAGGCAGAAATGCAGATTCACATTTGAGAAAGGGACTAGATGTCCAAGCATTTTGTACAGAAGTACTTAGTCTCATGTTAGATGCCACCCTTGAGGGGCCTCTCATCTCTGAATCCTTAGTGAGAGGAGGAACTTTGACAAGAGTAGGATTTAAGACATTTAGTATTTCCTTTGCTTAATTTTATGTAACTCCCTGCCCAAGACTCTGATGTGAGTCCTTTTCTTATGTGTCTTTCTTCATCTCAGTTTGTATTTCTGAATTCTTTAGAGTTACTGTGTAATGGAGGAGAAAATGGCAAAGTGTGCAGGACCATCAAGCTGCAGGGAGGTCAGGCTCTTGCAGCAGTCATTCCTCACATTCAGCTGGGGAAGAGATAAATGGTCTCTAAACAGCAGACTTGCATATTGTGAAAGTGTGAAGGTCATTTTAGCTTACTTCATGTATAATAAGCTGTCTGTCTTTTTTTCTACCTGTTCCTTGTTCTTGTTTATAGTCTGTGGTGATAGCTGATTTTGTTTTCCCCTGAGAATTCTACTGCAGCAAATAATTTATCGTCATGATTTCTTTACTTTCAAATGAAACATTAGAGTTCAAGACACTACTTTTCAGCTGACATCAATGCTTACTGTAGTAATCTGTATAATGAAAAGTTCATAATACTGTAAGAGCTGCTTCTATAAATCTGACTACTCTGAAACTTCCTTGCCCTACTGTATGTATGCCAAGATGTCAGATAATGTATTTGTAATCCTATTAAAAAAAAAAAAAAAGCCTGGCAGCCTTGGGTAAGGGTGAAATTAGACATTTTTATTCAATATGCCCGTATAACTTGCTATCAGACAAAAAGGGGGAAAAAGCCCATAATTTTAATCCAACTTCTGTAATAATAGATAGTATATCAGTGCATACTAGTGGTAAAGAAACAAACCACAAATGAAAAACAACAGAATCCAAAGATAATTAAATTCATAGCTTTGTTGTAGGCAGTTGAACTTCTAAGCCTGTCCTATTGCAAAGTGTGTAACTCTCCATAACTATGTTGTACTACATTAGAGGGAAGAATTGATCTACTAGGTTCCTTATTCATAAGCACAAATGCTTGTATGTCATATATTGAGGGAACATTAGAATTATGCCATTAAGCATTTGATCTTTGAGGTCATGATATTTTAAATGCAAAATTTACCATCTTTAAAATTCTTGTAGTTTCCAGATAACTATCCTTCACAGTGAAAATATTCACCTCTCTGGAGTAGCTTCCAGAAATGAACAATTGGTATAAATGGAAGTACATGTACTGCAGCATTGTCTCTGGTCCTGTTAAGAGTTCTACTGATGCTGTTGATGATTTCTGTATGTACAGACTCTGACAATATCAGTGTTTCTGGAATTCACTGTTTCTTATGGCAGAACTTCTGACAGAGTAAAAGTGCAAGGTGAGTTCATTTATCACCCACTTTGTATTTTTCTCCTTTTCTATACCTATAAGCAGGCCTCTAGTCCTTTCAAGAAACTCTTCCCATAATATTTTAAGGTCCCTTTAAATAACTGAAGAAATCTTGGAGAAATGCTGTAATTTCTGTGCACAGGCAGGTCTAATTCCTCCATTGCCTTGAATGATACACTCCAGAGCTCACATGAGGACACGAGTGTGATACCAGTCTAATAACAGACTAAGGGAAGTATTTGTTACTGATGGGCATTGTATGTGCATATTCAAATCTTACTGAGAATCTGGTTCCCATGACTTGAGTTCTGGATTTGAGAGGTAATGTGGCACATACTTTTTAATAATTCCTTGTCACTTGTATACTTGTCATTTGTAACCTAGGTTTCTGGAAAGAAATTTGCAAAAAATAGTTTATATTTTTCCAAATTTCAAAGGAAAAAAAATGGAATGATGAAAAGCCAGCATGTATTCCTGTGTAGATTCTGGAGCATCTAGAATCTATGATTCCAGTGCAAGCACCAATTCAGTGATTTATGTAATAATAAGGCTTGTTCAAACCATTCTTCTCAGGCAGCAGCAGAAATAGAGCTGCCAAAAGCTATAAAGTGTAATAAATACATGCACGTGCCCAAACTGCTGTCTTTAAGCTCTGTGTAACCCACTGCAGTTAGTAGGACTGTATAGTACATGGTTCTGCTGTAAATAGGAAATGTTGATTATGATACTTATTCTTCCTGAGGACAGTAACCCACTGATGTATCCAAATCAGCTAGAAGGTAATTTATATCATGTGCTGCCTCTCTACATGACATGTACTGTGGCAACTACTGTCTTAATTCCAGAGTTTGCATGTGTAGTTTGTTCTAGTTCTTTGGCTTGTTTATGCTGCTCTGAATCTCAAAGTTCCCATTAAGCCACAAAAACAGAAACAAGAAAATCCTCCCCCTGCCTTTTGCCTCTCCCTCTGTCACTCTTACAATTGCTAGAGGAGGGACAGTGAAGCAAGGAGTGGGCTAGTTAATCTAGCTCTGCTATTAATAATAACAGAGGGGGAAGGGCATCTGGGGAAGAATAAGAGAAAATAGATGCTCTAGAAATTTCTGATTGCCATGTTGAGTCAATGTGTTCTTTGTCCATCCAGATTTATGTAAAATGCTACTTCTCAGAGATTTTTGACCTCTCAGAGTTTAGAGGGGCCCGATTATAAAAAATATTCTTAAAGTTTTCCTGTATTCTTTTGCTATTACATTTATTTAACTTCTACTTATTGAAAGGATACTTGGGACCAGTTTTATCAGATGTGTGAATAAGAAACTCTCCTCATTTGTGTAGTTTCTGCTGCAGTACCGGAGAGGATTGAGTTAAGAGGAGAAAAGATCAAAGCAGCTGGGATCTATTAAGCAATCAGGGCCCATTGCCAAGGGAAGAGAAGGAACTGGGCCTAAGACAATGGCTTTGATCCCAGGAAGAGAGGGTTGTGGGTCAGGAAGCATGAAGTAAGACTAAATCCGTTTACGTTGGCCCTGGTTTTGAGTGGGCTTCTCACCCTTAGAGGTAATGTTTTTCTTTTAGTTGATTTTACAACTTGCAGTGTGTTTTTGCTGTGGTCTTGATTCAGATTTTTGTGCGACAGCAAACGTGAAAATGGCTAAGAGAAGCTAAGATGCAAAGTGGTGTCTAAGATCTGTAGAATGATGTTACGTGGAGTGCAGAGTCGTTGTTAGGCTGAGTTCTGATCTCTGTCAATGAGAGGCTGTCCAGTTTGTTAAAAGTCAGGGGGTAAGGATGTCTGGGGGGCTGCAAGATGTTTGAAATGTCACTAGTTAACCCTTAGTAATGATGAACATCTGAAGGTTAATGCTTTCCTTTGGATTCTGTAGGTTTAAATCCTTTCAGCTTCAATCTAAAGTCATAAAAACATGATAATTTTCTGCCTTTCTATGGGACCAAGAAAATCAGTTTGGTTAGCTCTTCCTGGTTGGGTTTGTTGTTTGTTTGGGTTTTTTTTTTTAGGTCTGTTCAAGAATAGCATTGTTGGGGTTTTCATTATGGAAAGCTACTTGATGTATTTTAGGTAGACAAAGCTCAAATAGGCAGGACCCAGAATTTCTTATATTTGCGTAGGATTCTGTCCCCTTGGTGTTACTGACTCTCTTGGTTTTTCCGCAGCTGCAAGAAGCTGTAGGTACTGAATAAGATCAGAGTAATACCTCTCATGCATAGCTGTAATTAAAACTCTTTTTTTATAGACTATGTGTAGTTCATCTGTGCTCATGGTATGGGGACTCAGTCCTTAATAATGTAAGAAGTTGTGCTGTAGGCTAAATGATCCAACTGTGATTTTAGTGATGTCTACTTTAACAGCATGGTAAGCTCTTATTTTTTTAATTTGCTTTTTCACCTTGTTAAAGGTGGGGTTTACTTTTGAAGTCACATCTCCAAACACTATGCAGTTTTAATCATTCTTTTATCTGTTTAAATGTTAGTTACTAATGCAAGTTTACTCTTTAGTTGCGTAGTTCAGTAAAAATAAATAAATTGCTTGTTATATAACCCGTTTCCTCACAAGTAATTCAAAGCCACTTCTTTTTCAATTGCTGATCTCCAGCCTGCATTTCTAGTCTGTCCCAATCCCATGTTTCAGTCATCTTTTTCCATTGGTAACTCGAGGAGAAAAATGCAATTAACCAAAAAAAAGATTTTTGCTCAGTGAAATGGAAGCATAATTGTTCTGACATCAGCGTAGATATTTGCGCCAATGGAGCTGCAGAGAGTTTTGCTCTATTGCGATAAATATAAGGTGGAATTTATGGCCCTCTTAGAATGAAGAATCAGATTCCTGTAATAGAGGATTTACATTTTGAAAGTTATCTTTACATGAAGATATTAAAAAGGAAGGAAAAAATGATCACCTTCTTTCATGTATGGCAGTGTTGTTGCTGTTAATGTATTCTGGAATAAGAGTTTTCCCTTGGAGTATGGTGTAAGTTCTGGTGAGATGAGACACAGTCTTGAACTGTGCCTTGATTTAACCCTATTCTGCATCACAGCTTCACATTAAAAAGCACAAGTAATTTTTTTTCCTCCAGTATTTCTTACGTTAGGCTTCTGCTGCATTGCTGCTTGATAGAGGTGGAATTCAGATTATTTCCTACAGCTTTGTTATGTACAAGTAGCAGGAATCAACCATTAGTATATTTCTGTCACAGCCTTCATTCCTGTAAGATTCTAAGCTCTTTAAGAGTCTTCATCAAAAACTTCATCCCCTGCAATCAGGAAGTTTTCCCTATTTACAATCAAGTCTGCATTGTATCAGGTTACACAATGTCCTACGTAATAAAGAAAAAAAGTAACTGTAGCGGTTATATCTTATTTATGATTCCTACTTACAGCCATACAGCAATCCTGCAATATTTATTGTGGTCTCGAGATTTTTGTATCTATGTTGATGCTCAGAGGGATGTGGTTTGAACCAGAGCAGGAGAATGCTACATGTGAAATGGAGGCTTTCTGGGAACGTGTATGCATGAGGGTAAGCTAGTGCAGAAGTTAGTGTTGTAGCATATACCACAATCCCCAGTGGAATATTTTGGCACAGGGATGACTATTCATCTGTTGAACATAACACTAGGACAGTCATTAGTGAGAATCAGTGTTGAGGGAATGAAGTCAAAAGCAAAATCATGAACTTTGCACTTAAGGCTCTGAGCTCTAGAAAGAAACAAGCTTTCTGTCTCTTCATAAGAAGAAATTGGGCTCAATCATGTATGAGTTTTCCCTTCAGCTACTAATTTTCTAATATTTTCTCCATTATCTCACTATAAAAAAGAAAAGCAGCCTTGGGGCTTTTTTCTTTCTTCGTTTTTTTTTTTTCTTTTGTTTCTTGATATCAAGTCAGATAAGGCTTGAAGCCAGAAAAAGTACATACAATGCTTATTGTATCACTTGTTAACAGCGTTCAGTGCTTCATGAAATGGGAGAAAAAAAAATTATAGGACCCTTGCACACAAAAATAAAAAGTACTTTGAGTATAGCAGGAGCTTTAAAAATGATTTGATTTCTTGGTTAAAATGAATGGTTTTCTATGTCAGTGGAGGAAATATTTTCAGCTTTTATCCCAACCATTCTCTCTATACATTCAGTAGTGTCTAATTGCAGCTAATGTTGAAATTGATATTGACTCTGCAGTAACTATTAAGTGCAAGAATACACCATCTTCAAAATGTGCTGTTGGCACTAACTCATCCTGTCATGATGGATTTACTAAGAGTCCATTGTGAACTGACATTTTCTCATCAATAGAGGATCAGAGCTCAAAATATGAGAAGACTAAACTAATCTGAAATATATTTTGTTACATATCTGGGAGATTTCTGAAGTCAAGTCAGCTTTAGTATCTCCGGAGCTTTCGTCAAAGGGAAAGATCACACTTTATTTGTACAGTCATAGAATACAAAAAATACTTCTTTAATTTGAACTAAGATGGAAAACTTTTGCTGCAGTTCTGGAGGGATTGGGTGATAGATGTAGCAGTCCAGGTAACCACCAAATGAACTGGGGAAAAAAGAAGTTCTATTTGTGCCATTGTATGTCAACTGTAACAGTAATGTAGCATTTTCTTTCACTCTCACTATTGTGATGTTGGGAGTCTGCTGTTAAGAATTTCAGAACAAGTAATTTCTCTTTCTGAAAACAATAGAAAATTGAATTCTTCTTAAGATGGTTATTACTGCAGCCAAAGCACATGCAGTGAAGTTTGACATTGATATAAAAATCAACTATTTTGCTCTTCCAAGATAATGAATGGTGTTGCGTAATGCTGACATTGAAATAGTCTGAGATTTTTATTTATGATGCCAGCTTAAGGTTTTGATTCTCCAATTAACTTGGACCAGTTGCGGCACTGGGAGGCTAATATTGCAAGAGGAAATATTTCTTCTGCAAGGAGATAAAATACCAGAATGGTATTTGAGTCATCAAAAGTTTAAATTAGCTGCAGTCTTGAGTTATAACTTTTCTTACCTCTCTCCCATAAGATTGCACTTGTGTAACTTGTGTTGCAAAACCTAACAGTTTTTTGTCAACTCAATCGTCAAGGTGAAAATGACTGATAGACTGTAATTGAAGGAGGGGAAATACAGATAAGTGGTTTTATCAGACATAGATTTGCACTAAAAGTTTCTAGACACTGTGTACAGTGTTTACATTAAAAATCCTAAAATTTTAGGTCAAAGTGTATTTCTTTTATCCCCATTTTCCATTTCTCCCAATGGTGTATGGGGTGAATTTTGTGCTTTACCTCCTTTTGGAACTTGGAGGATAAAGAAGACCTCTGCTTCAAAAAACAGCAGCTTAATATCGGTGTCTCTGCTACTCATATAATGTGTAACTCCAGATTGATGTTGGACCTGCTGGTTAAAAGTTTGGTGTTTTGTTTTCTTGTACACAATGTTTGCAGTCCTCGGTCCTCATCACAGAACTTCATAGTAAAATTAAGTCTTGACATATATTTATTTGGTTAAGTTCTCTTATAAATAAGTTAGCCTAAAAATATACCAAATAAATCCTCATCTGGTATCAAAGCAAAATGGTTGTTCTAAACAGACTATAGCTTGTGTAGAGCCATAATTTAATGATTTTTCAAAAGGCGTAATGACTTTCAAATTGAAGTCAGTGTGAATTTATTTTTTTTTCTAGATTTCAATCTTAAAAACACATGGAATTGCTTGTAGCCACTGTTAATCCTAAAGCAGATTTTTCTTGCACAACTCTTCAAAACAGTGCCTGTTTCACAGGATCATTACAAGACTTCCCTGCTCTTCTGTAATCCCCTTAAACTCTTTTGGTGATAGGTAATTCTCAGTGCAGCCAAATCCCACCACCTAATTCCATTTCAACATTCAATGTTTTCAGCATGATATTTTTAGCTTTCAGCACAACTTGGGAGAACTGTCTAGAAGAGTCCAAGAGGAGGAGGGAAGTTCCCAGGTGCTCATTAAAGAAGATTTTTTTCCATTTCCTTTCCCCAAAATGGGCCTAGCTCCAATAAGTGTTGAAGAGACTACAAAAAATATTTAGCTCTTGATATCCTTCAGGACTAATCAATTTGTGGTTGGAAGGCTCTAGCTCTAAGGAGTTAGAAGTCTGTCTATATGTTGAGTGAATGCAATTTATTGTGAATTACTGGTGTGCTTTTAGAATCTGCTTATAGTTTGCTAGCATTTGACATTTTTCAATACATTTAAAGGGGAAAAATAAAACCCTTGCAGTTTTGTTGGCATGTACATACTTTTAAGACACTGAGGTTTGGTGGTGGTTGTGATATTTCTGTTGGCTCTGGTTTAGTAGCTAAATAAATCCAATAGGATAATTACTTTTCACTCTGGGGTACTTGTGGCATTAAAAGTTTATGTTCTCATCCAGCTGAATTAGCTTATAAAGGGTGATTAGGTAGTCCTTAACACCTTTCTCAGAATCTCAGGGCAGGGGAAGACACTTTACAGATCACCCAGCTTTCCTGAGCTAAAACATACTATGTCATTCTAGAAAGCTTTGGATTGTGGTTTGGTTTGGTTTCTTTCCCAGCGTCTTTGCAAAGTCTTGGCATGTTGAAGACTATACCATCTTTACAAGCAATATGTTCCATGATTTTGCTATACTTACTGTTAAGAAATATCTAGTCCAATTCCCCCCCCCCCCCTTTTTCTACTTGAAGCCCACCATTTCCTGCTGTGAACATGTAGAATATATTCTACTTCATTTTAATGTATTTGAGGACCATTTCTATATGTTTTGTTCTTGAAAAAATTTTCTCTTTTTAAAGATCTCAATTTCTTTCAGCTTTATTTTCCAAGTTGTGGAGTATCATGTGAAGTACAGTTCCTGTCCTGATGCTCTTAAGCCATTGATTAAAAATCTACTTAAATTTCATCTGCCTCCCTTTGAAATTTCTCCAAACAATTTACAAATTTCTTGAAGTACAGTGGCAAGAATTCAAATAGTGTTCTCAGTCTTTGGTGAAATAATTCTTCCACTGTGTTTTATAAGCCAGCCTTTTGTTTCTCTGCAAGTATAATGCTTGTTTTCTACTAGTATGACATCAATCGGTCACATCCTGATTGTGATGCAAAGTAACGCACATGCATCCCTTCTTCAGAGAACAAAGCTCACCCGTGACTATCTGGAACAAGTGTGACTTCCTAGGTGCAGTACTTTGTACTTCTTCCTGTTGAATGAGATTCTGCTTTATCTTCAATTTCTTAGGTCATTTTCAGTTCTTTCTTTGTTCTCTGACACAGTAGACTCCTCAAAGTCTGATGAGCAAGGTCTCTATTCCATTATCTAGATCACGAACGGAAATACAGAGAAGTACTGGCTACAGAGCAAACAGAAGAACCTGATGCCCTACATACAGCCCTGCTTTAATTTTGACAGAAGATCAATAATAAAACCTTTGAGTTTTTCACCCACCATTCAGTAGTTTTGTCAAAGACTTTTTCTCCCCAGTTTGCCAGACTCTCATGTGAAATAATGACAAGCCTTATTAAAATCAGTTTTTTTGCTTTATCTGCAAGGCTTATAATACTGTCCCTGAAAGATACTGGATGGGCTATACCTCCTTTGTTCTCAGCATATCCAGACTGGCTATTACTCAGATACTTTTGTCATTACAGGCTCAAAAGACTCCCCTGTTTTTCCTGAAACTGAGTTCTCACATGCATCATGTTAAATGCTTTGCACTATATTTGCCCTTTTCCAGTCTTCTATAATTTCTACCAGTTCTCAAAGGTAATTGTTAATGGCTTGGAGATAAGAGCCAATTTTCTCAATATGTGAAATTTCTATTTTTAAAATACTAAGCAATCTTTAACTATTAATTTCCTGCTTAACTCAAGATAGTACCTTCTCACCACCAGGACTGATTTTTAGTAACCTGCTTGCTCTTGCTTTTTCAAGAGAAGATTGACAGAGGAAGGTGAAACATTGGAATAGGCTCAAATGGCCTTCCTGTAACTGAGTCTTGGGAGATTTTATTCCAGATTGTTAGTTGGTTTTTAGGTTATCTTAACCTCCTGTCTTCTTGTCTGCCTTGCCATTGAGAAATATCCAATTTTGTTTCTTTCTGGTTTTGTATTTACTTTCTATGAGAGCTCACGTGACTCATGGAGATCCATTATATTTACTTCTGGTTTTCCTTTTCCCTCTTTTAACTTTGCAACTAGTATTACAACCCCAGATGCATCCATTAATGTTCTCCAAAAAGTTGTCACCAAGATGTTCTGAGAACACGTAGACCAGTGGCTACTAAAATTTCAGGTCCAATTCCCTTTAATTTCTGGATGTTTGGACAAGAGTATATGGTTTTGTAACACACAAAAAGATTGCCTTTCCTTTCATCCTCTCTTCTCTGAACAATCTCTGTACCTGAAATTAAATATCAGGGATAGGAATATGCTACAAACTAGAACTGCAGCAGGCTCCTTAATGAGAATCCCTCCTTTGGAGAACAGTGAAGCATTGAAACAGGGAATATTCTTCAACACCTTCTGGAAGCAATTCTATACAGTTCAAGACATTATTGGTAGGTTTTTTGGCTCATATGGAGTCCTATACCCCTGCCCTCTGCAGCTCATGTTCCTAAAATCTTTACTGGCCTTGGCTTTCCACCAGGTGATCAAAACCCCCTTGTGATGTCCTCTTCTGTGCAAAACTTGAAATGGGAGACATCAGTTTCCAAAGAACAAACTCAAACTTTTGAGGGCTTTTTGACCTTTGTGCTAGTTAGCAGAAAAATGTTGGAATCCTGTTTAATTCTGCTTTTTCCCCTCAGACTCAGAAAAAAAAAATTCTAAACAGTTCTGCCAAGCACGGAAAACCCTTGACATACACAATAAAGAAGAAGGCTTTTCTACATAACCATGTGTGGTGGTTTGACCTTGGCTGGATGCTAGCTGCCCACCACGCTGCATTATCACTCCCTCTCCTTCTCTTCCCAGCTGGACCAGGGGGAAGAAAGAGAGATGAAACTCATGGATTAAGACAAAGGCAATTTAATGAAAAGCAAAGCAAGGCTGCATGCGTGGAAGCAAAAGAAAACAAAGATTTATTCTCTGTCCCATCAAGCCATGGCCCCTTTTCCGGGAAGCAGGGCTCCAAATCCATAGCAGTTGCTCTGGAGGACAAGAGGATTTCCCCCCTCTCCTCCTCCTTCTCCTCGCTTTTATTGTTGAGCTGATGTCATATGGTAGGGAATATCCCTTTGGTCAGTTTGGGTCAGCTGTACCAGTTGTGTCCCCTCCCGAGATCTTGTCCACCCCCATCCCACTGAAGGGGGAACCTTGAAAAAACAGCCGTGTTGCTGTGTGAGCCCTGCCCAGCAGCAGCCACAACACAGGTATGGTGTCAACACCTTTCTAGGTCTCAATGCAAAGCACAGAACTGTGAGAGCTGCTATGGGGAAAGTTAACTCCATCTCAGACCCAATATATGAGATAAAATTTGAAAAAAAAAAAAAAAAAAGACTATTTTCCCACCAAAATGTTGTATTTTGAATTATAGCTATATTTTTCTATTCGGCATTTTATCTTAGTTTTAGCAAAAGGAGAGCTACAAAATCCTTTAGGAACCCATTTTTGTCTTCTGGCATATCAGTTCTGAGAAGCAGTTGATTCAAAACATCTCAGTTCTAGAACAGAAAAAAGGCCAAATCTTGTTCTGTACTCAAACGGATTTGACACATTTTTATTTTTGAGAAACAAATGTCTTCCTAGGTTATTTAGGGTAATCTGTTGAATCAAGAGTCTGTCCTGAATTAGGGCTAAGCAGAGATCCCAAAAGATGGGGATTATTTAATTTTATTTTTTTACATAAGAACTGGGTTTTTTTCCCTTCTCTCTCTACTTCTAAACACACGGGCCTTGACCAAAAATACATGCTGACTTAAATTTGCTGTAGCTCAATATCCTGCAGCTAACAGAAACTAAAGGCTTCTTACCTGTTGAACAGACTTAAACCACGCTTGTTTAGTTTTAACTGCTTAGCAGTTCATTTGAAGTTTGAAAGTGCTCCTGAAGTGTAAAAGGATAAAGCACAACATCGTGAACTTGAGGAACAGTGCAAGCAATTCCTGCTGAAAGGGTATTCAGAAGGATGTGGTGTATTAATTATTTCTGTGATACCTACTTGCACAGAAATCTGCTTGGAAAAGGATAATATCCTCATCCCCCAGTGATGTGCCATTCCTGGTTTATGGTGCTCACATTGTGGTGTTCCATGTGCCAAGTTCTCTATACATACATCAGTTTACTTCAGCCTCAGAATACTGTTATTCATACAATCAGAGGATCTCATGTTGGAAGGGACCTATATGGATCATTAATTCCAACTCCCTGCTCCTCACAAGACTATCTAAAACTAAACCATATGACTAAGATCATTGTCCAGATGATCCTTAAACTCTGATAGGCTTGGTGCTGTGACTACTTCCCCGGGGAGCCTGTCCCAGTGACCAAACACCTTCTCACTGAAGGACTTCTTCCTAATGTCCAATCCAAACTTCTCCTAACACAGCTTTCATTGCATTTTCTCATGTCCTATACTGGATGACCAGAGGGAGATCAGCATCTCCTCCTCTGCTGTCCCCCTTGAGGAAGGTGTAGACTGTCATAATGTCACCCCTCAGCACTCTCTTCCCCAAGCTGAACAGCTGCTCCAAGTGACCTCAGCTGCTCCTCATAAGTCTTTCCCTCAAGAACCTTTAAGCCTCTTGGCTGCCCTTGTCGGGGCACACTCTAAAGGTTTGATGTCCTCCTTATATTGAGGTACCCAGAACTGCACACTGTACTCGAGGTGGGGCCAGACCAGTGCAGTGTTGAGTGGGAGAGTCACCTCCCTTATCCATCTAGCTGTGCTGTTCTTGATGTACCCCAGGACATGTCTGGCCCTTTTGGCTGACAGGGCACACTGTTGACTCGTATTCAACTTGCCATCAACCCAAATCCAGATCTCTTTCCAGCATCCTGTTCCTTAATTTATACAGATAACTGGGATTGTCCCATCTCAAGTAGAGAACAGAACACTTGTTTTTAAATGTCATATTGTTGGTGATTGCCCATCTCTATAGTCCATCTAGATCTTTCTGTAAGGGAGACTCTCTTGAGGGAGACCACAGGTCCTATTAATTTGGTATCATCAGTAAACTTAACTTACATTTGATTCCTGAGTCCATGTCATTTATAAAAACACTGAAGAGCACTAAAATT
The DNA here is from genome assembly GCA_027560015.1 of Chloroceryle amazona. Taxonomy (NCBI): domain Eukaryota; kingdom Metazoa; phylum Chordata; class Aves; order Coraciiformes; family Cerylidae; genus Chloroceryle; species Chloroceryle amazona. The sequence goes on along the minus strand of JANHFX010013093.1, from coordinate 19,394 downwards.
GAGCCCTCTGGAACCCTGCTGGTGACTGGTTGCCAGCCTGATGTAACCCTTTTTGCTGTAACTTTTGGAGCTTGACCCATCAGCCAATTGCTCACCCAAGGAGTTCTGGCCTTGTCTAGCTGTTTGTTGGACAGTTTATCCAGGGGATACTGTGTATCAAAAGCTTTCTTAAAACCCCAACCCCACTGCATCTGCTCTTTCCTTGGCCAGCTTGATGGGTGACATTGTCATAAATGGAAATTAAGTTGGTCAAACAGGACTTTTCTGCTATGACCAATGACTGTTGTGTCTCAAGTGTTTTTCAGTAAGTTGCAGGATAACATTCTCCATAACTTCCCCAGGCACTGAAGTGAGACTGACAGGCCTGTAACTACCAGGGTCTTCCTTCTTATGCTTCTTGAAAATTGGAACAATGCAAGTTGACTGAGACCTCTCCAGACTCTTAAGGCCATTGAAAAATAATGGAGAGAGGTCCCATAATGACATCAGACAGCTCTTTCAGTATCTTGGGATGCATTGTTTCAGACCCCACAGCTTTTTGCACACCCAGCTGGAGCAACAAGTCTCAAACAAGTTCAGGGTTGGCTGTGAATTTATCACCCCCTGAGTCACAGCGTGCCCAACAGACCTGTTCCAGGAGAGGTAGAGTGCAGGTCCAAAAATCTAACTGCCTGATGCTCCTCAGCGTCCTCGCAGAGCTCTGTCACTGAGCAGAGGAGTTCCTCTCCCCGGATGCACTTCCCAGAGGGGTGCTCGTGGCAACCAGACAGGCCTGCAGCAGGGTGGCTGTGTGCTCCCAGTGGAGCTCTCTCCAGGCAGCTGCAGCAGGCACAGAGTGTAGAGAGGCTGTGGCTTTCTGCCAGGTGGATGCCGCTACTCCCTGGTTGGTCTGGCAGAGCTTCAGCACCCTCCCTTTGTACCCTGCCAGGCCATGCTCCCCAGGGAGGCTTCTGTACAGGGGGGTGTATGTGAGTGTGTGCATTTGGGGAGGTGGGGGGTGGCACTGCCCTGTGCTTCCAGCGGGTTTCCCGCTCCCCTCAGGTTCCCCAGTTCGGGAAACCGCCACCTACCTGTCATGCCCATCCTGGAGCTGTGCATCTTAGCCATCCTCAGGCACTGACCAACCCACATGCTGGGGTGGAGAGGTAAGCAGGTGAACAAGGGCTGAACGAGGAGGTTGCTCTTTCCTGCCTCAGCTATAGCTTCTCCTCTGCGTTGAAGCAGAGCTGAGATATCAAATACCTCCCCTCCTGCTGTTCACATTGGGCACAGATGCTGCAGTCATGCAATGTCTGTGAACCCTGGGGCTTGATGGAGGGGTTGTACAACAGCGGTGGTGTGCAAAGTACCTTTCAGAAATGACCTGGTGCATTGGTGCCCTAATACCATTTTCACACAGACCTTAAAGAAAGATGAAATAAATGCAGTGAATTATTACTAAGATGTTCAGGGGGGCTGGTTGAGGCTGGAATACCTTGGTTTGCTTCAGCTTCAAAGTTGAAGGCTGAGAAGGTCTCTACTGTTGTTGCCAGATATTTGGTAGAGGAGTTTTTTTTCCTCAGTGAATGCTGGCACAAAGGACAGATGTGCATAAACAGGATCAAAGTTATTTTAATCTGGAGAGTAGAAGGAGGCTTTAAAGACCTTTCTGGAGTAGCCTTCCAATAAGTATACTAGAAGTTGAAGCATAAAAACTGGTCATTTTTGCAATAAGAATTTAATTTGAGTTCAGACTTCTATTGCAATAAAAACCCAAAAAACAAAAACCCAAAACAACAACCTCAAGAACAAAGACAGCCTTGTCCTTAAATCCTTAAGAGTACTGAGTCTGAGGAATGCCTCTGTAGCATTGAGTGCTGTATAAACACAAACTTTTTTTTTCATAGTTTATATAACTGTCATTTAATTCCAACAATTCTGAGAAAAAGCTCAACAAATTAATTATACACATAAACTGTTGGCCAGAAATTTATCTAAAAGAAACTGAAACAAAAACAAAGCCAAAGAATGCACCTGACTGTTTCTGTTCCTTTGTACAATGCAAGCATGAATGTCAGCAAGAGTTTAACAAGACCCAGACAGTAAAAGGGTTGCTAAATTCTCTTTACGGTATATGTATTTACTCCAGCCACAAGATCACTTTTTTTTTTCTAATAGGACACTAAGTGTTGAAAAATATCTGCTTTCCAGATATATTTGGAAGGCTTGTCTAGGGAGAGAAGGAATGAGTTTGGAAGTCCAGGAACACGAAGTGGGTCACACCCTACTTTTAATCTGTGAGCCCAAACTGGAAGACCCTCACTTCAGCTGTGTATTTTCATGGGAATACTATCTACGTAATCTATATTCATGTTAACACTTATGCTTCAAGGGTCTGCAAATGTTTTTCTATATTTCTTCAGAGCTTACCTGCTTCTTGACTATTCACACTGGCTTAAAAATCAAGGCAGCAAATCGGTATGCTTTGAAACACAGATTTAAAGAAAAACATTATTTACATTGGAAACCTCTGGAGAGAATAAACTGGCATAGCTGAGTATTAGAAAAGTATTATCCTGTAAATCAGAGAAGATACAGATGGCACATTCCTAGAAATACTTGTTCAGTGGATTTCTCTTTCCTCATGTCAGCTGTTGGGCTCCTGTGGTCTGCTGGAAATAATTATATTAGCATCTTCAATGTGAGTTTCAGGAGTAATTTGGTCATATGTTTTTGGGACCATAGTGGCTTTTCACTATGGTTTGCTGTATTTGTTGAGAGGAATTAAATTTATTCTTCATGTTTCAGTCATTAATGATTTAGTTCTGGCTTCATGCAAGTCACTGCTCTGCTGCACCATTTGCTCTTTGCACAGAGGGCTTTCCTTTTGCAGTCAACGGGACACATCCTGCACACAAAACCAGATGACTGTCAACAGGCTTTTCTTGGGACTCCCCACCAAGGGTCCTTGACAGAGGAATGTGCTTTCTACTGACGTCTGCTGTAAGCATGGAGCTGTTAACATTATGGACATACAGCACATTACACCCACTTATGGAAGTCTTTTAATCTGGTGGTTTAGTTTGTGTCCATGTTACAGCAGTGTTTGATCACACAATGATGTGACTCTTACAAACCACTCAGATGCAGCAGCTTCTTCCCAAACAGACAGCAGAAGCTGAGCTTGTCTGGTTTATAAATACAACAAATATCAGACAAATTCAGTCAACCTGAAAAAGAGGAGCCTGTGAAAGAAGGATTTTAAAGCTGTTTTTATGGAGTTGTAGGTGGAGTTCAGAAGACAAATTCCCTACAGGTCAGTCAAGCTACCAGTTCCTATTGCAGTTTGGAAGACCTCGCTAGGAAATTCCCCTTGTCTCGCTGCATCCTTCACTAACAGTGACATAAACCTGTGGGAACAAGGACAAATTTTACCTGTAACTCAAGCTGTTATTTAACCCAGGATACAAATAATAGTGCTGTATTTGTCAGATTAAGTAGCCATCAAAACAATGTAGCATTCAAAGTAAAACAAAGGAGCATTCAAAATGATGTTTTGAAATAAAAAAATGTATGTAGCTTTAAATCCCCTTTAGGTGACCCAAAGTGCCCAAAGCTTGCTGCTATGGGCAGTTCTGTAAGTCATGGCTTCTTCCTATGCTTAAAGTTTCCTGTGTAAATATATTTTTCAACTGAGTCTAAACTCTCTGTCAGTCTTTTACATAACCTTGCAACAAGCCAGGTTGAACACCCTGTACTGTCCTTGACCTCAAGCGTGCTGTGGATCTCTGAGAAATGAGGTAATTCAGTTCCTAGGCCAGATGAGAGTAGATTAATATATGAATTGGTCCAGTTGTATGAATTATATTCTCTTGCACTAAATGCTCCAGGAGTTTGGGTAATTTGCTAATAGTCAGTGACACTAAACTTATTTTCCTGCAATATTCTTTTAACAAAGGACCAAACTAATTAACCTTCCATTTTCTGTGACTTATTTGTTTGATAGCACTAGTATAATCTGTATTTTTAAATAAAATCTCCCCCTTCTTTATTATATGAGTGATATATAAAGTATACTGCATTTTTTTCTTCTGTATCATGTAAAAGACACTTATGATAATTCTTTAGGAACTGAATAAACATTCCTGCATGGACTGTCATTTGCTGTTCACCTTTTAGTGACAAACTTCCTCTTTTCCCTTGAGAAACTAGCACTGCAATCCTATTAACAAAAACATAGTCTATCTTTTGCATTTATTTCATGCAATACTTAAAAAAACAACCAAACACACACACACATAAAAAAAAATACAAACCAACCAAACTAGCAACACCCACCCAGAAATATGGGAATGGCACATGATGTCTTTTTTTTATGTGACTTAGAGCAGAATTTTACTCCAGATGTGCTTTTGTGATCGTAAAAGGTGGAGATGTGCTCTGTGTAGCAATGCTGTGACTCTAACTCTGCCTGTCTGTGTTTCATCAGCAGGGGGAAAAAAAATCTCACTCTAGGGTATGTTACATCTAGTTTATGGTAAACTCCATTACAAAAGCTAGTTTTGACTGTTGGTATGTAGTTAACAGTTAAACATCACACTGAGAACTGTCTTGCCAATATAGTAAATTTTGTGTTCTACTTTTCTGCTTTACAAAGTGAGATTTCCAGTTTCCACTCTGCAGAAATACAGCTTCAGAAAATACCAAGGAATGAAAAATAGATTTATTTTCCTTTTAAAACAGCTCTTCATTCACATCTGCAAGGGCTGCATTTCTTCTATCTCCTGCCTGCAATGATGAAAGATTAATATTTTTAATTGTCTGCTGCAATAAAGATAAAAATATAAGGCTGTTTTCCTCAGCCATTAAGCAGCTACACAATCTGAATTTATCCCTCTGGATCAGATGGCTAAAGTAACTGCCATGAGTCCAGATGTCTTAGCAAGGTATTTCCAAGCAAGGAAATTACCAAGGGACAGAAGCCAATCCAAGTAATGATTCAAGTATTTTTAGGTATAGGGTGAATAATGCAGCCAAAAGAAAAGATAAATAAATAAATAAATAAATAAAATTTAAAACAAATAAAAAAGCCCTTGCACAAGAAAAAAAGGCATAGTTTCTCTTGTTAAGAGAAATGAAATTTCAAATACTGTGTTCACATACCATTCTGGCTGAGTTAGTTTCATGAAAAAGAGGAGAATGCCAAAATTAAGACATAGATTGTACATACCAGTTGGAAAAACTAGACTATAAAAAAAACAAACCAGTTCTGCTTTAATATGCCTAAAGTGATGTTGCTGCAAATTTAAGAAGGTAATCTGTGGCAAAATTCTGATACGTAATTTACATATCTTTGAAAGGTAAGGTTCAAAAATTACTTAAACAGCAATATTATCCTCTTATAATTCACATGCAGGATGGCATTTAGAGTAGATAGGTCTGATTTTTTGGTTGCTGATAAACCAGAATGCTAACTATAATCTTAAATGGTTTATGATTTATACTCTGAGTTTCTGTAATGTTTTAGATTTAGAAATTAAGTGGATGTTTTAGAACTAATTGTGCATGCATGTTAACAATAAACATGAATGGTATCTCTTATTTTAGTAGGACAGTGTGTCAGGGAGTTACCAAATATGTAAAAAGGTCAAATTATATACAAACAGATGTCAGAATGGTACTATATGATAAGGAAAGATAAAGTGCTGTAGTGATGACCTATTCATAGAATCATAGAATTCATGAAATATTACATCATTAGAATATAAGGAAAATAATTTGGGAATCTGCTATGACATTTTGGGAAGAGATTTATAAAAGATTGAAGGAAAACAAGGAGGACACTGCTGAACTCTGACAGAAAATTACCAGAACTTGCCATTTGTTGTGACGAGTATGGCTTATACTGGTTTTGGGTTCATTGTTTTTGTTCGTTGCTTGGGGGTTTTTTTCCAAAATATAAGATCTGTGGCAAAATACAACCTCATTATAGTATTACGTATCACTTCATTTTCTGCTTTGAGTGTTGGGTTTAAATTGGGAAAAATAAAGCAAATCTATGCTCCAGGACAATTCTCCCAAAATAATTTCCTCTGCTCTTGGTTTGACTGACAGACTGGTACTACATGACATTGAGTTTTATGACAAAAAAGAGTTCTGTACTCCACATAAATAAATGTGGTTTAGTGTCTTGGATAACAGAACAATTTGACTGAACCATTCTAAAGAATAAAATGGTTGACAGATAATAAGAGAGAATGTCAAGAGTGGCTATTTAAAAAAAAAAATCAAACCATTAAAATCCAAAGTGAATGGTAAAATCCAAAGTGAATGAGGTACATATATCAATATTTAGTAGATATCTCTTGATTCTCCCTGACTATTAAGAATATTTTCTTAAAGCCAACCTCCTCTGTCCCCTTTTTATATTGCATGCCCTCAGTCAGCTCTATGACCAACCCAAAGCCTGGTACTAAGATGATTAAGGAATAGATGGTATAAGAAGTCCTTCCTTCATTCTTCTGCTTAGTTGTGCTGGTTTTAATACCAGTACTTGGTTTTCCCTTACAGAGCTGTTGTCAGTGAATGAGTTAGCTATGGAAGAGATCTCTCAGTGTTGCAGGCTTTTTTGGCTTGCCGTACTCCAAGTTTCGTTTGGTTGTGTATTCAAGTAAGGTTTCTCCTCAAAGTAACTGAAAAAAGCAGTTGAAAAACAGGTAGCAGGGCTAGGATCTTGGCAGCTGCAAATACTGTTATTCTAGAGGAGAGTGAAGAGGATACTTGAGGAGTCACTTCCAGTTCCTAGAGCTGGGCCTAGGTGATCTCTGCTGTTAATTCCATATAAATTAATATAACTTTGGTTTGGCTCTAGCATGGGTAGCAGGGAACATTCCCCCAGAAACATATGGTAGTTTCACACAGCCTGAAAGCAGTACATTAAGCCTTTCTTCATCCCAGGGCTCTGTCCCAAATCCTTGTTAGAAACGATGTCAGTTGTGCCCCAAAGTGGCACAAAAACCAGAGGAGAGAAAGTTGTCCTTATGTTTTCAAAACATAGGTGGCTCTTTGCATTGTGCATACAGCATATTGTCTATGTTGAGTTTGCAATGTTGTTTCTATGGTGCAATGTTTCAGGCTTGCAAAACATTTCTGGATGCTGTCAGCTGAAGTTTGGATTCTGTAATGCCTTTGGCCAGGGCTTGTTTACACAGGGAAGATGTTCTTGGAACTCAGAACACATGCATGGAGCTCCACCAAGATGAATCAGCAGCTCAGGAAACTTAATCTTAGTATATCTTTCTGGAGCCAATATTTTATTTTATTTTTGTTTAAATTACTATTTTTTAATGTATTGTATTTATTATTTTATTTTATTTATTTTTAGCAACTGAAGTCTTAGTGCTGAACTTTTTCCAAAGATCATATTCTTGCCCTGACAAAACTTTGACCATCTTTGAACAAATGTCTGGGACGGTCACAACAGTTGGTGATGCCAATGTCTGTTCTTACCAAAATGCAATATTGAACCCAGTCTCACTATAGTAAAAATACATTGAACATTATAACATTACAACACCTTAAAGAAGTGCTGTGAATGTTCTCTACAGTGTATCAGAGAAGGAACATCATAGGAGAAGCCTGTAATCAATGCACTCTGAAAGATATCTTTCTATCAGCTTGTTTCTGGCTTAATAATGGATTTTAAACTGTAGGTAAATCTTGTTCAGTATACTTACTTTCTAGGATAAACAGAGTTTTGGCATGAGGGTGTTTCATTGTACTACTAACAGCTAGTTCTATATGTATTTCAGCTAAACTATCTCAGGTTTTCACTAAGGGTAATGGTTGGGGTGGGATGTCTATGTGCATTAGTTTCACAAGAATAAGTGGTCCACATAACTAATACCCCATTATTTACATACTGCCATGTGTTTCTTATCCCCCAAAGAGTTACACTTTCCTCTTATCTGCCAATCTAAAGATCCTTTTCATATCCTATACATTTGCTTAAGTAATATAGAATACTTGCAGGATATGAAACAGTGTATTGCTCTTCTGATTATATTTCACTTAAAGAAAAATATCCAGGTGTGTTTAGGTGTGGAAAACATACAGTATTCACACTTTGGGAAGCTTTGTTGGGTAAGAGGATGTCATACTTCACCAAAAATTTTATGGAGTTTCATGCTTAAGCAGATTCTACTACCTGGAACTACTGAAAAAATGCAAATAAGTTAATAGGAAGGAATGAATATATAGGAAAAGATCAGTATTTTTGTGATAATACTGCCCTTACCTTGCAACACAGTTGCAAGTGTTCTGTGAAATTTTCTATAAGCAGTTAAGTCTTATTTTTCTTTTTGGAGTAGCAGCCGTTTCCAGGTACCATAGCCTTTTCCACTGGTTTCTATTTCTAATGTTTTTCTAATGGTTTTGTCACCTCAGTTGCTGTAGTAATGCATTAATAAAATAAGGTAACTGTAGTCTAATGAAAGAAAACATGGTATGGCATACTGTCCACTCCCTCATTTTCATTGTCCCATAATTTGGGATTTTTTAATCTCTTTGAGCATCCCACACAATTTCAAACTAAATGTCCTTCAATTCTGCAACATCTGGGCAGCTGTTTGTTTGGACAACACATAGAACCTTTTAGGTCTGAAGAGCTGTGTAATCAACCCAGAAAAGACAAATTTCTAGCCCCCTCTCTCTCTCCCCTTGAAAAGGTTTCCATGATAACAAAGTAGAAATGAAAGTGAACAAGCTTAAAAGACTTCAAGGAGAAGGAGTCATGTTATTCTCCCATCTACTCTTTTGCTTATGGAATTCAGTAAGAAAAAAAACAAACAACTATGCAAAGTAAGCAAAGGTGACAGAATAGGGAAAAACATTTACATAGTAAATGCCTCAGTGCTATTTGTCTTGCTTTCATTAAATATTCCCTGCCCCCAAAAAGCAGACATTAAAATCTGTGAAAATCAGGGTTTTTACTGAAAATTAACTGGTTTCCCATTCTGTCCCTTATCCCCTGATTTCACTGCCAAATGACACATACCAGTACATTATAAGTGATCTGGAGTAAAGACTATCACAGAAATCCCTGTTCTACCGAAGGAAACTCTCACTAACCTTCGAATGATATATTTCAGATGTGGAAATTGATAATCGATCCCAACAGTGCCAGTAGAAATCAATTTTACCAGACAAGCAATCCTGACTATTTTGCAGTCATCACTAAAATGGGTGAATATTGAATTAAACTCCTCCTCAAAACCTAACAGTCTGTAGAGGAAGTTTAGTCATATGTCCTTGCAAAATCAGTAGATGAGTGAGCAATGACAGTGGTGTGATGTGAACTGGCACATGCCTTTATTTTCATTCACAGAAGAGAAAACCTGCTCATAAAACAATTATTTAGATCTCTAAAGGAGTATCAAAGAAAAAAATGCTTGCATTAATAAATGTTACAGCAGTACTTGTATAAGTAGGATGAAAAAGTAGATTAAATACCAGTGCAAATCACGGCAGAGGATAAAATATGTAGTTTTAATAGAAGCCCCTTTCTATCCCAATTTAATTCTTTCTCTCAAAGACTTAAAAAAATATCTTGCAATGCTAAAATAACAAAAAAACCTCACACTGCACTCAGAAGCTTCTACTTCAGACTATAAAATTTAGCACCTGAGCTCAAGCAAAACTACTTGAGCTCAACAAGAAGAATGCTGTTAGTATCTAGGAGCTCCAAAAAACAGCAGGGAGAAAACAGACACAGCTTCCTAAGGACTATCTCCTCCTACTCCTTGCTTTCTAGGACACCAAACACTCTGATAACAGAGTCATTCAAGATCTTCCTGGAAATAACTAAATCCTGTTTGTGTTTACATTGTGATACATATTTACATGTATTTGTATGTTATTTATCTTTAAAGTCACTTTCTGTAAAGAAACAGAGAGATGCTGGACAAAAGGCAGGAAGGGTGTCATCCATTAAGGACTGGATGAGATCCAAATTAAGGTGCTTCATCTTTAGGTAACCCAAGAAGTATATTTATTGATTACAATGACAAGACTTCATCTATGAACTGAAAATATTTTAATATGATTTGATGGACAAAGTTATGCAGTTTTGTTTTTTTTTTCTTTAAATCACAGTATAAAAATGCAGGGCAAAGTGAATCCTGGAATTGCGCTGAGTAGCAATTAATTTGTCCATACTAACTTGTAATCATAGTCAAGACAGCATAGGCCTTTAAAATGCTATTACTGAAAAATATTTGTACCCACAATTGCAAAGCTGAGAGGACCTTCACTGAGGCAACCCAAATAAGTTAACACAAATGCTACAACGCAGCACTGCAAAGTGCCCGGTGTCAGGTCTCCATGCCATACCTCCTAGTCTTGGAGTAGTAGAGTTATCTGTGTGGGGTTGATCATAGTTTGTCCCAGGCTTACTTCAGTACACCTTTACATCAAAGTACTACGTTTCCACAGCAGCTTCTGCATCCTAGCCTTGGTATTTGATGAGGAGGTATTAAACCTGAAAATGCTTTAGATTTTCTTGCAGATTCATATGATGATAGTAGCACTGGACTTGCAACACAGTTGTCATTGAGAAGTGAGCCTGAAACACAAAAGGAGTTTGAGGTTGAAAAGAATCTGTGGATGCATCTCTTATGCCTCAGATTATTTCAGTTCAAATGAGTGAAGGGATGGTCCATACTTTTTAGAACAGACACACATCTAAGAACAGGCTATTGTAAACTTCTGTAGGGCTTTTTCCAAAGGCATCTTGTGAAAAAGCTCTACCTTAGGACCAATCTTGTAGGTCCTAGTAGGAAACTTGAATAGGCATCCTTTTTCTTTCAGATTTTCCTTTGAGGGTAGTTTATTCTCTATTGTTTATAGTATTTAGCCCTTAATCTTGGTCTAGGAAGTAACTTGCAAGAGCTAAGTAGACGATGTGCTCTTCTGCTTGAGTTCACTGTTTGTAGGAAAGCAATTGGGATTTTCTCAGACGTTTAATTTATCTGGTATAGTGCCTCTAAAAATATTATCAAAACAGGCTTGTTTTAGCGCCCTTAGCCAAAGCCTTTCCAAAGAAAATCTTATTAGTCTGCTGACTAAAGAGGGTAAGTCATGAAGTGGAATCTCTCTTTCCAAAGTATTTGCTGCCTAGGAGTAGCGATTCCAGTTCCTGGCTGTTGGCTCTTGTGCCCTGTCAGGTGCAGGGGTGGAGCTGCATGGCATGATGTCAGCTCAGAGATCTAGCCTGCAGCTCACTTCTGGCTTTTTCTGCACACCATTTTCTTACAAAGTAGTCGTGGATAGCAGGTCAAGGGAGGCAATATACTTTGTAAGTGGAGCTTTGTGTGCTGTCAGTTCTCAAAGGAGGTGGAAGGATGCCACAAGGGTGAATGGGATAGCTAGAACTTATCTATTTGTCAATGGAAAAAATGGGATATTTGAAGGCTGTAAGGATGCAACCCATATAGGTGTGGATAGAGTTATCATGGCAGGAGAGTATATATTTAGCGAGGAAGAGTAAGGCACCATTAGCATTGAAAAGTTGTTTTGTTTATGAAGACAAAAGATTTCCTTTGGGTTTCCCTCATGAAAGTAATTATTTAAAAATGGAAAATACAGCGTGTTCAAGCACTTTTGCCAGTTTAGCTACATTAATTAGAGGGGTTGGTAAGTAAGTCTGGCTGCTTAAGACTCCAAGAATCTGTAGCTGTTGTTCAATACGAATGATTTCTGAAGGACTGAATAGCCAGGGTAGGCTTTTTATTGTTGCTTTTAGAGAAAGAAAAGGGATGATTTTCTCGTAGTCTCTCACAAATAATTCTTCTTCTTGATTGTGTGCCTGTATTGCTGCAAACCATGGTCCTTCGTGTCCTGATCTGAAGACTCTAACATTCCAACCTCCACAGCAGTCACAGCTTTTGTTTACTGGGCTTTACAGAACTGGTTTGAGATAAGTTTTCCCCAAAGGCCTTTGCATACATTGATAAACATTTTTTTTATTACTTTGTACAGTCTTACTGGGATATAGCTGCTTTCTTACAGCCTCACAATTGAAAATGATGAAAACAAGTGAAACCAAATTAAAACTTCTAGTGAAATTGGGAATAAGAAAAGCATGTTTTCTCACACTGGGGAGTATTGAGAAGTCAGAGACACCAATATTCCAGTGGTCATGGTCACATCACCTTCAACTTCTAAAAAGCTGCTCTCTTATATTTAACACTGTTCTCTATCTTAGGGACCAGCTGTAAACCAACCATTGAAATATCTCTTTCACTATTACAACAGCTGAAACTAATGAAGGAGATTTTTCTTGGTGCAGCTGCAATAAAATTACTACAACATAGTATATGAAATGAGTTAGTCTGAGGAAAATATGTATTTTATAATTATACACTGTGACCCTTTACTTCTGATGCTGAAATACATCTTTCATTACTATAAGCAAGCATTCTTCTGCCTTTGGCATCTTCCATCTTGCTTGGGTATTTCTTATTCCTGTAAAATACAGGTGTTCTATAAACTGTACCTAATAGGAAAGAAAATTAAAAAAAAGTTTGGCAGAATACTGGAACTTGAATGACAGGGGGGAAAAATACCTGTTGTTAAAGTGTTGTGTATCCTGGGCAGTCCCTATTCAAGGCACTGTGTAGGTTACCTGCTCAGAAGGTCAGAGGCCAAGACAAAGTACTTTCTAGTCTGTAGTGACATGATGATGACCAGCTTGCTTTCTCCTGACTGCCCAAAGAAAATGGAAAAAGTGGAACCTATGACTTCAGCAGTTCACAGAACAATGTTTACATGTTTGGGAAATTCTAATTTTGTTACCAAGTGCAGCACAGTCTTGTAAATCACTTCCATGTGACAATGCACTTTTTTCTCCCCCTTATTTCTTCCACTCAGCATGCATTTTCAATCAATCTCGGTGAATTTATAAATGTATCACAATGTGATTTCATCAGAGATGCCTCTCATATGTTCCACTGTGGAGACGCTGCTACTTCCTGAAGTCTGTGGTTCACTTTTGGGGACACAAATAGAATCTCTCTTAGGATGTGGCAGAAGCCATGTTCAGAGATGCTAGGCAGATGTAGACGAAATACAGCCAGTCTTTTGGCAACAGGACAGAGGCACTAGACGGTAAAGGCACAGCAGATTTGCCAGTTGTTTGTGAGACTCAGCCTTTCTAGAAGAGATTCTCTTGTCCAGCCACTGATGTTTGGTTTTGTAGCAAGTGTCTTTTTCATGTCTACATGGCACTGCAAAGTGAGGCCCCCAGTTAATATGCAATTTGTTAAGCTCTGAGGAAGACTGACATAAGTATGAAGATGTATTGTTTTCATCAGACCCAAGACTGAAGTTATATTATATCTTCATTAGCATCTTTATAATGAGAAAATAAATTCTTTGAATTTTGGAGTTATTTTATTTTAAAATTGACTTTGAAAGAGTCAGCTGATAGTGTATCATTATTATTTATATTGCAATATTGGGTAAAGACATCACCCCTTAGTCACCCTCTTACTGTACTAGATTCAGTAATACTAAAGGCTCATAGTCAAAGTTAAAGGAATTGGATCAGAGTGTATAATATTAAAATATCCTTTTAGAAATGTTTGTTATTTTTAAGACACATAATATATTTTTCATTATTCAATGGAAAAATAATTGGTGACTAAGAGTTTCATAATCAAAAGAAGTTACACCTGTTGTTTCCAAAATGTAAATAAACCACAATGAATAAGGTGAATTTTCTCAAAAAAAAACCCAACCCAGTTCTTATAAACCAAAATGATACATTAAAGGGGATTTAACACAGACCTTCTACAACATACCATTCCATTTAGAACCTAAAACCAGGTTTAAAATAGTCTAAATAGATTAAGTGAATATTTTGATGTGCATTATACCTACGGATCTGGAACAACAGCAACAAAAAAATAGCTCTGTGACAATATTGCAAAAACCTTATTGTACTTACAGAGATTGTAAAAGCGCAGTTGTGTCAGTTGTAAAAGAACCATCATCTTGACATACATCTAAAACTCTTCAAAATCTTTTGTCACAATGTCTGGGAAAGGGTTATTTTGCTACATTGATGTTTTAGGAGTATTCTGATAAATGCTGTATATATACGACATTTATTAATGCTAGAAGTATTCTGATAAATGCCATATGTATATGGCATTTCAGTCTTTTTAAAAATATATTTCAGTCCTTTTAAAAATATATTTTCTATTTGTCCTCATCTTCTTTCAGTGTCTGTCCCTCCCCTCACCCTCTTTACCACATTCCCGTTGGCTTCTTTAGGACTGCACATGATATACAGGAAAAGATACCTTGAGGATTTGGATGTGTTCCTTCAGGTTCTTCTTGAGGAAATAATAGGATTTTGTTGAAAATGACAAGGCTGTTTCACTGGGTTTACTGGAAACTGCCTCATTAGAACCCCCATGCCTGATTAACCTGGAGTGCTGGCTTGCTTTAATGGGTGCACAAGAGCTGGAAGTGTCACCTAGCCTCACAAGGGAGCCAGCATTTGATTACTGCTGTGAATCCCTTATGCTTTGAAGCCTTCCTTATATGTGTAATCAAATCCCTGTTGTGTTGTTCTGTTTTGTTTTTTAAATAATAATCCTGTTTTCAACTTTAATATAAGCAGTATGACTATACAGCTTGAGTGGGAGTCTGTTGTATAAAATTTGACTGCTTGCCTCACTTGAACCCAGTTGTGCTGATGTCTTCCATGGTGTTAGTATTGACTGATAAAGCTGAGATCAGAATTTGTCAAAACAAACTGTTTTGAGGCACAACAATGAAATCCCATGACCACAAGATGGCCTTCAAAACTGCCAGAAAAAGAATTCCACTCAGAAAACTAATATCTGTGTACCAATACTGGTTTTAGGAAAAAAAAACCACCAAATAACAGTCATATAGTGTAAAGTTTGATACGCTTATGGTTGAGAGACAGCGACCTTCCACAAGGTCACCTTTTGTTTCTTCTTCCTCTTTATTTTTTCATGAAGGACCACCCTATTCATGCTTAGCAGTCCTAAATCCTGGTACAAATACTTTTTGGAAGGACTCTTTGGATCGTAAAACGCTATTTATCCTGATTAATTCCATCTGAGCTGGGTCCACAGAGATGAAAATGAAGACATCCTGAAAAAGATCTAATGCATTTCTATTGCATTTGAAAAAATGGCTCCTTGCTAACTCAAAACTAAAAAAAAAAAGTCAAATAGTATGTCATTATATTTCTAGGTACCACTCTACCACCATATTCAATGCCAGATTTGTGCCATCTTTTGCAGTTTTATTCAGCTCTGATTTGTAATTTGTACCGTCCCACTACTGAGGTACCTTCCCTTCTTCCACAGCTCAGATAGTGAAGGAAGAGAGACATATTAGCCCCATCACTTCAGCTTTTCTCTTTCAAGAGTTTTAATGCTATTGTATTGTTTTATATTAGCATATTATAAATAATTCATAAGTTCAAAGACATTGTTAACAAATCTAAGACTTTCTTAGTCATGGTTCTAATGGGTTTTTCTATCTGGCTTTAAAACCTGTGTACTTCACAGCTGACAAAAATAATCTAAATGGCAAAATTAATCAAAAATAATGGAGAAAAACCTTTTTTTATGGTACCTAGTACATAGTACATAGTACCTTGCCTGTTCATTTTGTTCTTGCAAGCAATTTAAGCTGTGAAAGATTACATTTTAAATTTTTCGGGCAGTTCATTTATGTGAAATTTATCCTTACACTTATTTACATGGAACAGGTAGTCTACAGGCAGTAGACAGACTTTTAAAATAAGAAGTGACAGTTCATAATTTCAAGGTATTAGAGAATTCGAGTAACCTAGAAATGCACAAGATTAACTAATTTATTTTGATATCTCCTTTCTAGGCACACTCTATAAAGTAAGAGCATAAACAGCATTAATCCACCCTATTCATCATTTATGAATGTTGACATGTGAGTAATAAGAAATGCATGTCCAGATATCATCATGCATAACATCTGATGTGATGTGAGCTTCCCATGTGGACATGCATTTCTTGAAATCACTTAAGTGAGCTACTCTTCAAAGTACAGTATGAATTATTCTACTGCAGTTAATCCCAGCATAGAATATGTGTGTTTTAATTGTTAACTGAGAAAATATTACAGTAAATATTTCAGTAATATATGTATTTGTTTAACTTCTGTACTTAGACGGCTATCTTCAGAGAGTTTTCTTTGTAGACGTCAATGCTTTCAGAGGACTCAGATATATCAGTATGGCTCAATAAGTTTTTGTCTTCTGCTTTCAGGGGAAAAAAAAACAAAGAAAAGAGAAAAGCCACAGAAACCAGTAGTGCTAAAGTGATGAGAACAAAAAATAGTTTGGTTTTGGTTTTAATCTAACTAACCCTTGTAAAAGCACATGTTAAAGAGAAAATGTATCCTCTGGTTTACCCAGCTTCTTGGTGAGATTTTGGATGGTAATAGTAAACATGGAGCAGTTGCTACTGAACTCAGTGAATTCCCAAGTAGTCGATGTATATACACATATATGTTTGAATGACTGGCACATAAATTGCTTTGTTTATCCCCAGTATGGTTTAATATTATTGTATTCTTAATGACTTGATAATCATTTTACTGAAGGTGAAGTACCTGTCTTCAGTAATTATTTTTAGTGCAGTATTGATAAAATGCAGTAATACCGTTAACTCAGTTCACTTGCTTCTCCTCTAAACTTTGAATATTCTTTTTGTCTCCTTATGTATTCTCAAATATTTCCTTATTTAGTTGCTTATCACAGTTCCTTTCTTATATTTTCTAAAATTAATAGCACCTGAAGGAAGTATATAAATACAGTATGACAAGTCAGCTATAGTTATTATTTTTTTTTGTTTTTTTTTTAATTATAAAACCCCCATAAATATAGGAAGATGTAATGTTTCTGGAAAATACTGGGGGTTTTAATGCTTTTATTAAAAATAAAAACAGATAATGGAAGAAATTACCTGTTTCATTACATCTGCCAGCCCTTTGTTTACTGTTTTGTAAGCCACTAGAAAGCTATGCACATATTTATTTATTTTTTTAAGTATTGATTATAGATTGCACTTAATTTTCAGTGGACTACAATGCTGAAATTTATTGTCAGTAAGGTTTCTAATAATGTTGAAGGGTAATCCTCTGGGATGTGAGGATTCCATACCGGTATACTGTGGTATTTTGCAACTTTTTACAGGGAGGATGTTTTTCTTCGTCATGGTTATCAGCAAAGTATTCTCCATTCCTTGCAGATAACGGATAATGATTTTTACAGTGAGTAACATAAACAGGCCTTGAGAAGAGGTCTCTGTTTAAGAAGTATTAGTATTTCATGGTTATATTTTAATGCCAGAATTTTAATTTCAGGTGATAACAGAGAAATAAATTAGTTTCTTAAGTAGCAGCATAATTCCTGTATCCATGAGGACTCAGTATCTCGATTGTCATGATCGTATGAGTAGTATTACCAAAAATACAACATGTCTAAACTATGTGAATCCCATTTAGGATTCAGTTCATCCATGTTAATACCTTCATCTACCATTTTGTTCTGAATTGCGTAATAATATCCTAGTCCACACTGTCAGCAATGGTTAAGAAGCACTTATTAGTAGACTTACAGGATGCCTAAAAGACTGTGGAATATGGAAAATGGCCTATATAGTAAAGGAACCTACTATTGTAGTATACAGTTGCATTGTAACAAATTGTGGTTCTGGATCAGTAGCCAAGTTTTTTTCTTTGCTTGGAAAATGATGCTTAAGTTCATACATAGCTCTTTAAGCAACCCAGAAGTACACAGCTGTCTTTTAACCTACCAGTGACGAGATTCTTTAGCACTAACAAACATTTTCTAATTCTTTGAACATTCAGTCATGTTCTTGTTGATGTGGCATTTTCTTGCACATCCACCAACAGCTGCAGGATAGTATTAAAGCAGTCATTTCCATTCATGGCTCAATAACACATGCGTGATATATGAATGCTGTCCTCATATGAAGTGCTGTCTTAGATAATCTCTGACTGTTTATAGAATTAACTAATTGCATACTGTTAGTTTAAAGAGATAATAAATAAGGAATGGTGTAATCACTTTGAATTTACTACAAATTCAACACATTACACATTTTGTTTGTTTCGTGTCACAAAGCCTTAATTTTAAAAGAAACCATGGGCAGGACTCCTGCTCTCCTAAAATTTCTATAGTTTCTTTCCCTCGTGTTTCACATGTTTGCATGTACCAACACTTGGACACAAGGTACCATGATGCTCAAACTATTGGTGTTGACTGAAGCAAAGCATGGATACTGACCTGTCTAAAATTAATTCATGTACACTCTGCAACACTGTCAGCATGACTAGCATAAATCAAAGTATCCATGGTTCTGACTTTGTTTTTTGCCCCTTAAATTAACCATCGTGGCAAATGCTCATTCCTAATTCATGTTTTCATGCCCAAAGGCAATGTCAAGGCTTTTGGACAAAATTTACGTGAAGTCTCCTAATCAGGAGAGTTCTTCAGTTATAAATCAAGTCAATCAACCTTAAGAACAGTATATTGGAAATCTTTGCAAGGTTGGGCTAGCATGACCACTTCTTGGCTCTCACTTCTTTGTAGTTACACAAAAGTCCTCTGGCTGTGCTGTTCAGTGTCAAAACACACTGCTCATTCTCATCACAATCAAGGCAGAGGTGCCATTTTCATGAGTACTAAATGTTAGTATGCTTCTTTCATTGTTCCAGGAATTTCAAGTTGTTTTTTTTTAGGGTAGTCAAAAGATTAGACTGAGGAGGGAAAATATTTTAAAATTAAGTGAATGTGGTCATAGTTTTCACACCTCTTGTGACTGGAAGAATCCATAAAATGAATCATTGCTATTACTGAGTAGTGCCTCAGGGCACATACCACTCTGGGAGATGCCTACATCATTGTTACCCTTTTCTTAAGACTGTGGCTGATTATTAATGTAAATAGTTGCTTAAAAAAAAAATAAATTAAAAATCATTACTTGGTGATACAATCCAAAGAAGAAATAGTAATTGATTTATTCCTTCCCTTCAGTGTTATCTGACTTCAGAATAGTTTCTATTCAATGGTAGCACTGGCATACCTCCCAAGAGTGAGAGGTTAACAAGTATCTTATTAATGGCTATTGTCATGCTTTCTAACTGCAAAAATGATGACTGACCAGCTGAAATAAATAATAAAAATTAATTATGTAGTAACTGGATAGATATACATATATATACACAATACATATATATACATATATATACACATATATTTACATATATATATATACACTCCATATACACAACTGGAGAAAATGAAA
>JANHFX010013092.1:0-24286 GCA_027560015.1 Chloroceryle amazona | reverse complement strand
TAATAATTTAATGAATTAAGTTAAATTCCCTGAGGCAAGTCTGCTTTGCCCACTACAGTAACTGGTGAGTGATCGCACTGCCTTTATCTTAACCTTAGTTTCCCCTCTTTTTTTTTGCTAGCTCCTGCCCCATCCTACTGAGGGATGAATGAGCAGGCAGTGGTACACCACAAATTTAAAGGAGAAAATCACTATGCCTTGAGGGAGCAGTACACTCCTCCGTGAGAGCAGTGCACAAGGAGGTGAGGAACATAAAATTCATTCCTTTCCCATGGCTTTAGCTCCCAGGATGCCCAGAAGTAGAGAATTGAACACTTATAACTCTACTATTATGATTTTTACTAATGATAATTTATAGAGGCAACACTTCTACTAAGTTAAACCAAATCATACCAGTTGGAAATAGCGCAGTGAGACAGAGCTCAGAAATGAGAAACACCAGAATTCAAAAATGGATTAAGTTTTTCCCCCAGAAATGAGCTAAACCATGAGTAGCAAAGTAAGAATATCTACTTGCTTTACTTGAGAGACTTGGTTTATGTATTAATTATAAGATTATAGGAGAATTCTGCTCTGAAATAATTTTTCTTCTGTCCTGAATTCTGTTACTCCAGTGGTCCTTTCCATAGGGACAATTTCTATTAAGAGCTTGAAGACCAGGCGTGCTAGCTGTCGTCTACAGGAGAGTGGCCACCTCCCAGCAAGGTCTAACACAGATTTAATTTTCAGCTGTTGGGCTTTTTTTGTTTTTAATAGATACAATCTTAAGTTTTATCTATTACATACACCAATTTCTGAATTCTTTATGTCCTTTGTGCATCATATCCTTCCCCATTTACTTATTA
This sequence comes from Chloroceryle amazona, assembly GCA_027560015.1. Lineage (NCBI taxonomy): Eukaryota > Metazoa > Chordata > Aves > Coraciiformes > Cerylidae > Chloroceryle > Chloroceryle amazona. The sequence goes on along the minus strand of JANHFX010013092.1, from coordinate 23,441 downwards.
TCATTAAAGTTGATCTAAATTATTGAAAATTAATTGCTGAAGAAGCCAGGTTTCTCTCGAGCAGGTTACCTAAACTCTTCACTCCCACCGGTGTCAACCATGAATGTGGGTGTCTTTCCCAGCTAGATCAATACCATAGCCTGTGCAGCAGGATTTTTATCTTTCTTTTTTTCTTTCTTTCTTTGGCAGAGGGTCACAAAAATGATTATGAAACTGGAGAGTTTTGTTAAAAATAACCTCAGAATGCACTCATGCAAGTGCTTTTTTGATAGAACGTCTGATGTGAATGCAGAAGTACAGAAACAGAGAGGAAAAGCTGGTGTGGACTCTTAGCTTGTGATTTGCAAACTGTTAGATTAAACAATGCTTAGTCTTCTTTCTGTCGCATGTCAATTCATCATAATCTTCATTCACAACATCATTCTCATATTCTTCCTTCACAACTTCTAACAAGTCATTTTCCCTTCTTTCATTTTTTGTAAGAGAAGAGCTGGAGGTAGTGGGAGTTCACAGCCCCTTGCTACAGAAAAGGGATCATTTTGCTTAGATGGGCCAGTGATATATTTGCTAAACCAGCACAACCATGTTTAGCATTTCTTCTGATGGGACAGAGGTTTACCAAATCACTGACTTAGTATAAAGCAGTGACAGAATACTGACCTGACATTAATATATTTAGCTAATTGCTGATTTAACGACTGTTAGACCATGACATTGTAAGATCACTGTGGTTAAACCTGCTGCAGAGTGAGGGTGAAAGTGATCAGCTATCTCTGGGTGAGCCCGGGGAGCCAACACCTCAGGAAGGCAGCTGTGGGATACAGATGGAGTGGCGGGTTGCCTTTGGGATGGATTCAGAGATGACTTCCCAGGGGTGATAAGCAATTTGACTGTATAAATGAGGAAGTACAGAAGGTCACAGGTCACCAAAACTGAAGGGATAAAAGGGAAAATCAAAAACCAGGAGATAGGCTCAGAATAGAATCAGCATTGAAGATCCCACTGTCTGGGGATCTAGACCCACAAAGGCAACCAACTTCTTCAGGACACCTTGACACATGAGGTGGGACACCCCTCATGAGTGTGGACCTTAAGAGCCAACAGCTGCATCCTGAAGACCTTCTTGAACTTGGAGAACTCAGGATTTAAGGAGTGCTTGTCATGCTACTAACACCATTTTGCTAATACTTACCATACCTGCATACTGCTAATTGTATCATAGTTACATACTTGTTAGGTTTAGGCAAACATAACTGGCATAATTGTATGTCAGAATTCCCTTACCCCTGTAGTACTTGAGTTTAGTTGGCGATTTCTTAGAGTAGGAGACTGCAAACAGTGTAAGGCTGGAGCCTGAAGAGGCAGAGTGAGACACCATGTGAAGAGACAGACACCCAGTGTGTTTAGCCTGTAGGGCTGTCTCTGTAGACTGGAGGGGTATCGAAGGGCCGCTACACCACTTACAGTAAATCTATAAGGGAATTTATTCTGTTTCACAGACAAACAATGTACTTCTACCTTACTGTAAGTAAAATACTTCCTTAAAAGAAAGGAAAAGACATTTGGCAGTCATTGGCTGGCAGTGAGGAACTAACCTGGATGGGAATTCCAGTAACCCAAAAAAAAGTGGGTTATGTACAAAGACAATAAAATGGCGGAATAAAATAATTGTAAAAATGATAACTGTAAAAGAGAACTGGGTGAGTAAAAGGCAGAAACAGCACAGGAAAAACCCCAAACATTTTAACTGCAGTATGTCCAGTGAAATTACAGTGTAGTAATAAACTTTCTGATTATCACTCCTAAATCCACTAGATGACAGTGTGGAGACTGTTTCAGCTCGACAGTAACACCTGTGTGTTCTTTACAGGCCTGTTGGCATCGTCTCACTGTTCTCTTCTATAAAATTGAAGTTTGCAGTGTGCCTTTGCTCATACCCAGGGGCTTCACATGTGTCCATGTAGAGAAGGTGGTCTCATTTGGTACTAACAATAAGGGTAACACTGGCATGAAAGGACTGACTCTCACTCTTCCAGCACCAACTGTATTTTCCTAAGCCTAGAGTTCTGGGGTCTTGGATTAAACTGAGGAATGATGATGGAAAGTGAACTAAAGGATGAAGGGGCAAATACCATCTCTCTGCTGTGCCTTGCAGCCAGCCATGCAGGCAGGCAAACTTTTAGTACAGCCTGTTGTGACAGGACAAGGGGTAATGGTTTTAAACCAAAAGAGGGTAGATTCAGACTAGATGTAAGAAAGATGTTTTTGACAATGAGAGTGGTGCGACACTGGCACAGGTTGCCCAGAGAGGTGGTAAATGGCCTGTCCATGGAGACATTCCAGATCAGGTTGGACAGGCCTCTGAGCAACCTGATCTACTTGAATATGTCTTTGCTCACTGCAGGGAGGCTGGACTAGGTGATCCTTAAAGGTCTCTTCCAACCCTGTCTATTCTACAATTCTATGCTTTTGTTTGCACACTGTGTGCCTGTCGCGCACCAGTCATAGGCCAGAGCGAGGTTTTGGTTGTATTCTCGGGAATGGAATTAAGACTCAAAATGGAGTCAAGTGCGAAGCAGCTTTATTTACCTGACAACAGGTTCTCAAAAGCAAAGAGAGAGATAGAGGAAGGAAAGAAAGGAAGAAAAGGCTTAGTTGCGATAGCTACCACCACAGATCTGCAGCGTCCTCTCAGTCCGATTCGTTTCCAAGTCCAGTGGGAGAATGATCTGTCCAATGTTGGCTGTTTTTGCTCATTCATGGGGTTGTCTTATTGAGTATTCACTCTTCTTCAAAGAACTATTTATCATATTCCAGGAGCTGTTTTACTTAACCACACCTACCACCTGGTAGTGGTACGCATGCCCAATACCATCTCTAAGGGGTCTTAGGTGGTCTTCAGGAGTCTCTGGACCTAACGGTCTTCCAAGCCCTGGGTCTGGGCACATGCATAGGGGTTAGGTTACAGTTCTCAGAGTCAGTTCTGTATTCAGGTTTGTAAGAACACAGGAACTTCTAGTCTTGTGGTCCAGCCGTTGCTCAGTTTGCTGTTTGATGTTCACCCACACTGGTGCAGCAATGCTGAGACAACAAGCCCTCCCCATTGCTGCCTCAGTGTGTGCACGTGGTGCCTGGGCTCAGCCATCCCCCAGATTTTGCTGACTGATAAAGCGAAGAAAAAGGCTGGAAGGAGGAGAAGAGAAGAGAAGAGAAGAGAAGAGAAGAGAAGAGAAGAGAAGAGAAGAGAAGAGAAGAGAAGAGAAGAGAAGAGCAAGTTGACAAGGATTAGATCATGGCACAATTTTGTCTTCTGTGGCTTTCCAGTTTTGTATGAGGTAAATGGGTAAAGCAAGTTAACACCTGGGGAACACAGAAGGTTTCCTTTTATAGCACTGGTTTCTCCATGCAACCTCTTGATGGTGTCACCCAGTGTACAGATATTATCACTGTAGCTATAGCATGAAGGACCACTAAAAGTTATGACTGCATTATTTAATGCCCAACCGAGATTAATAAAAATCAGTGCAAATGAAGTTAATGCAAATAAAGTGCTATACATAGGTAATATAATTTTTATGATGACACTGTTTTGAAAATGTGCTGTCATTATAGATAGATAGGTAAGATGGAAGTTAATGAGTGGTTGCTGTGATTAGCCTTGCTTTAGGGTGATAGATGTGATCTTTATTGCTCAGTCCTGCTAAGCAATTTTGTGGTACACCACTATTTTCAATCCAATATTGTCTATATTTCTCACCAGTTCTGTGGGTTGCTCTTCGTCCCTTTCTTGCAACACTAGTGGTTTTCAGTCATGCTCCTGCAGTCCAGCTCAGAGAGGTTACAGTGGTGTCTTCTTGCAGTGGCACTGCTGAGAGTACAAACTGTCCTGCTGGAGGGCACAAACCATCCAGTTGCTGGCTGTGGGGCTAGGGTGATCACCACCTCACCTTCTGCTCCAACTCTCTCCTACTAAAAAATGTTCTAGTTCAAGAGACATGAAATATTAATCTGTTGTGCCATAAACTGTAGCTCTGGTTGCTGTGCACTGGAATCCTAAAGTGCCCTGAATTTTGTCTTAGGCTGATACAAATGCTTTGAAACCTGCACTTGGCAGTTGTCCTGGTGATTTTACAACACCCAGGGTTTTAGGATTTTTGATTCATGTGCTACAGAAACTTTTCCTTATATGGTATAACATGAAATTCCACAAATGAGAATGGATGGATTTTCTTTTGCTCTGCTTTTTCTTTCCATGTAGGGGAAGATGTGTCGGTCTAATTTTCCCCACCACACTTTCTGTAACTAGAAAGAGGAAAAGAAGTACTGTGAGTGATTCATTTAATAACTACCAAGACGTGAGGAGTTCATGGCCTTTGGATCAGGCAGCTGTGCAGAGAAGGATTTAAAATCAGTGTGTCTGTGAATCTTCCTTTTCTTCTAAATTAACCGTATATTGAAATTTCATAAACAATTATTTTGTCTCTTTACTTCCCAAACACAGTATTATTTATCATTAAAGGCTACTTTGAACATAAAACTACTGGAATACCCTTTATTACACTGGCTTACTGCAGCTCTCTTTCTAACGAATTTTTTTGCTTTATGACTTGCTGGCCAAGTTTGGGCACTTACTTTAAATCACACAATTGATTCAGTGTTCAAAGTCAGTTTATCAGACCGTATCTTTATGAGATTGCCTGCCAGCAGAGCAGCCCAAGCAATGAAAAATTAGGATGGAAAACAAAGTAACCTTGTTTTTTTTTAAAGTGTCAAACATTTGAAGTCTGCTTCTGCACCCCTTAAACTGTAGAAGGGAGGGCAGCTTCTGATGCCAGCCCAACAAAGCCAAAAGCAAGCAATCCCCTGGAGTGAGCACCGCTTCCCTCTGGAGGGGGCAATGAACAGCCTGTTACTGTTGCAGCTTTCCTGATGGGTTTGCCAAGAGGCGGCCTTCCTCCAGCGAGGTGTCTGCAAATGCCTACACTGTAAATTCATTTTGTCAGTGGAGAATGTGGTGGGCCCCAGAAAAGCCATCGTTTGTGCTATGGACGATGTGTGGTGAGCTACCATGCCTGTCTTATAAAACTGCATAGCAGTAAAAGACATTTTACAAGATACTGTAGTTGAAATGATGAGAGATATCATCTGAGAGGATGAGGTTGTGATAGACACTTAAGGAAATACACTTGTCTTCTCTTAGCTAGCCTGGTCTTATCCATGGTGAAGCAGACATCAAGGGATGCTGAGAGGGGTACATTTGAAATTGTGCTGGACACAGAGCTGGAGATGGTGTGTATATGGGATATCTGTGGTCCTACAGCCAATGGTAAAACCTCATTTGCCTTTGGATTAGGCAATGTAAGGCTTTATCACCTGGATAATCAGGTTTATCTGCTTTTACTTTTTCAGTGCATCAGTCACAGCAGCTTGGCTGGGCCAAAGCCTGGTTTCATGTGAATCTCAGTGGCTTGTAGGCAGGAACAGAATTTGACCTTTTAAGAAAAGAAAATGTCATGTTTTAAAGACTCTTGGTACTTCTGGATTAAGAGCTAATCACAGTAAGTACTTCCTGAATGTGCACATACATAATTTGGGTACGTGGACATGGCAAGAAAAGACTTATTGTATTGTGGTGTAGTCTAAAGTTACAAATACTTGACCCCACAGTGCGACCAAAAGAGTTTTTAAGTTGCTAGCAGAAGAAAGAGTTAACTAAGTATCCAGAAAATCCTGGGTTTTGAAGAAATGTCGGATGGGGCCTTGAGCGACCCAGTCTAATGGGAGGTGTCCCTGTCATGGCAGCGGGGCTGGAGCTAGATGATCTTTAAGGTCCCTTCCAACCCAAATCGTTCTGTGATTCTATGATAATGAGTTACTTTTAACTAGAACCTTAGATCTTTGACTGTTGTTTTAACATTTTCTGAAGAGTAAATAAAAAAAGAGCTAGTTAAAGTAATCAGAATAATTGTGGCTCCTATCTGAAGAATCTATCCAATTATCTAATCCTGTAACAAAACATGGAAGTCCTTGAGGAAAACCATCTGGTAGCAGAAGACATCAATTTTTAAAATGGAGTTCTTTGATGATCCATTTCCAGAGAGAGTGAGAAGATGGAGATGTGGCCTGGAATCAGGCAGAGCAAAGCAGAAGGTGGCTGTCTGGAAGGCTAAGGACAAGAAGCATGGAATGTTAAAAAAGCCGAGGAAAGGAATTGCATGCAAGTTTTTCTGATTTTCCTTAGCTTTGTATAATTTCTTGATTAGTCTTTAGAGTAAAGCTTGTGTTTAGATATTCCTCTGAAGGCTCTGTGAGTAATTTGCTCTGTCACATCACCCATCAACAGGGAAATCAGGAAGAGCCTGGGTTCACAGCCTGCAGTATTCCTGGGCTGTGCAGAAGCTGCAGGTAAGATATGAATGAGCCAATGGTTGTTTTCTAGGTTAGATAGCTGCACTACATCAACTTGTTGGCTACGTAGCATTGATTGGGCATAGGAGATAAGAGCCCTGGAGGAGAAGGACACAATGCTGAGGAACAACAAGGGCTATTTGCACAAGATACAGGAAAAACAAAGTTTTGGGTCAGCATTGTAGCTTCTGCAGATGAAACTTATCCAGTCTGGGTGTGTTTACCAGTTGGACTGAAGTTTATTCATTCTGGTAAAAAACTGGGAGTGGATGATAAATGGAAGATGAGGCAGGATATGCCAAAGAACTATTAAAATTTGCAAATCATTATTTGGGTGCCTGTTCTGGATATAATATAAATTTATTATGAACTTGCAATCAAAGTGAAAAGATGGAATATTTATGGAAGGGCTACAAAGTGGTATAATCTAAAAATAAAGTTGCCTGGGCTGAGCAAGAGGAAAAATGGGGCCAAAAACTTCCAGTGATCTATTCAGCTTCCATCTTTTGATCATCATTTGACTGGGTTTGTTCTCCACTGCTGCAGAATATTATGAGATCAAAATTCTGACTGATATGGAAATTTCTATTGAAAAATAACCCTGATCCTGCTGCTTTTCTGACACTGGCGAGGTTTGATAACAATGCAAATCACAGAAGCATAGAAAAATGCAGCTGAATAAAACCACTTGAGGAGAAGTTCTTCCTTTTCCAAGACATCTTTCAATCATACGTATACCCCTTCTGTCTGGGCACTGATGCCAGGGGTACAGGTCTATGGGGGCAGGAAGACCCCATGAAAAGAGGCAAATGGAATCTATTTGGATTCCCTCTACAAACATATAAATGACTCCCCTCCCAAGGAAATAATGCTGAAACATTTCAGTTGAAATATGCTGAAAGCAACCCAAATAAAATATCTATCATCTATTCTTAAGTTTTAGTCTCTGAAAGGATTTAAAGAAACACAGACATGAAATGGAAACAAAACCTTCCTTTGTATCTAGGCCAATTAAATGGGCATTGTATTTTGTCAAGAGACTACTTAAATCTTCATAGATGGTCATGTGATTTAAGTTTCAGCAATTTGCTTAATAACAAAAATGATAAATCATCATGCTGTTCAAAGAACAACTTTCTGCAGTTACAAGGCTCAGTGGGGATATAAAGACTCTCAAATATGTACCTGAATAATCTGAAGTAATTAAACCTAGGTGTCCTGTGAATGGAGATAAGTATTAAAATATTTCCTATGCATGTATTATTTAAATAATATTTTCTCTAAATCTGTTACAGAGACACTGAGGTAAAATAGTTTATTATTTTAACTGAGGAAAGAGTTTTCTAGTAATACTAATTTCTTACAGTACCTATCTGTCAAGGTGGTTCTAGTAATTATCATTCCTTATCATAATGGAAATCAGATCTCTTGTTGATTAATTTCCTAATACATCTGTGGCATTGGCTGGGATGTGAGCCAAAAGGTAAGTTAAATGCTGGTGCATAAGGTAGTACTTTGGTTTAAGTCTGTCTTAATTTCCTAAGCATCGCCTTTACAAACAGTGTGAAGAAAATGACTGCGTGTACATGGGAGATCCAGTCTTTAATTCACCTTATCAGTTCTGTGCATTTTCTCAGTTCATATGATTTAGCTAGAAAATTCTGAGTTCAGTCAGTTTTGGAAAAAAAAAAAAAATTAATTTTTCCTGCTACCCCTGGTTAGGGAGAGAAATTACAGCTCTGATATTGTCATCATTTTGCCATATCGACTCCTCACAAAATGTAATCCTCCACGTGAAATCCTAATCTTGTTGCAAACAATGGAAAAACTTACAATTTCATTGGAGTTACAGATTTCTATTCTCATGTCTCCACTTCTCCAACTTCTTCAGTTTCATTATTAATGATATGTAGATTTTCCTTAAGGGAAAAAAAGTTTTTCTTCCACATGTTTGATAGTCTCATTGAAACAATCAACATAAATTATTCTAATATCATTTCCCATTTCTGACTATACAGCATTTGTAAACAGTCATTCTGATCAAATATCAAATGAACAGCTGTGCTATATCAGAACAAAGGTCCATATGTCCAATCTGATATATTATGTCTCTACCAAAGCCAATGGTAGATAGTAAAGTAAAAGCCCTAAAACCAGGGCAATCTTGGATTTTTATTTTATTTTTTTTCCCAAGATACTCCTCCAGTTTCCAGCAATTTGTGATTTAGACACTTTCTGATCTAAGATTATATCTACATCATCTCGTCCAGCTGCCCTTGACAGACCTTTCTTCTATGAACCCATCTAGTAGGTTTTGGAATTTATTTATACTTTGGGCATCCAAACAAAACAGGATGTTATGTCCTGCAATGAAATTAGGCACTGCATATGAAAGTGCTTTCTTTCATTTGTCTTTGACCTACTGCCTGATGATTTCATTTGTGCCCTGTAGCTCTTTTCTCATGAAAAATAATGACTAATCATTCCCCCGCCACCTGCTCCATGTGATATATGTTCTTCTAGACCTCTGTCATGTCTGCAGTAATCACTTTTCCAAGCTGAGAAAACCAAATCCCTCTTCTACAGTGGAAATAGTCTTCTGTTTCTGACCAGTCTTGTTCTCCTTGCCTGTATACTTTGTAGTTGTAAAATCTTATTCTTAAAGTCACCAGAGACACAAGATTGGGTACATCATAGCATTATGGACTACCAAATGATAGTTTCTATTTCCTTCCTGGTCTTTTTGATGGTTGGGGAGTAAGAAGCTTCATCCTCCAAAGAATATCTGTAATGACATAGGAAAATACCTGACTTGGTGATAACAGCTGACCTGAGAAATTGCTATTGGGAACATAGAATTAGGGTCACTCTTCACCTTGTGCACTGCTTTGCATTGATCAATACTGCATTTGTTCTGACACTTCATTAGCCATACAATACTGGGAGATCTTTCAGTAACTCTTGGCTATCAAGTTCAGTTCTATCACTGAAGCACTAGCCCTTCTGGAAAAAAAACCAAACCCCAAAATGGTAGAGGCTTTGATGCCACATCTCACAGAAGGATTTGTTTTGTTTTGTCTAGATTTGTTTTTCCTTGTATTAGCTTCCTGTTTTAGCAGCCTAGAGTAAAAGAAAGAAAAATAAATACATTTTTTTTTTTCCCCATTTACTTTGGATCCCATAGTGTCAGACGAACCATTTCCTTCAGTTATAAACCCAAGGCAGGTTCAATAGATTCCCTGACTGTGGAGTCTCCATGAGTGAAATTTCCAAGACAGACAGCTCTAAGGAGTGGCAGAACAACTGCTGTTGTGAGGAGGAGATATATGAGAGGTCTGTCTGAGATCTCCTCCGATGCTGCGACTAGAACAGCCTTAAACATAGGATCAATACATTCATAATGAGTCCTTGCTGACTTTGGCACGTTTCATTATAATAAGTTAAAAATAATTGGTCTCGTTGGTATATACTTCTTTTATATGTGTTTTTAAGGATGGGGATACATCACATGTATATTTTATCAATGTCTTGTCAGTACATAGCAGCTAAACCTAGCAGTGGTGACAGTATTATTTAGATTAGAGCCTATATATAGAAATGCTGTGAATATTCTCTTTATGAACAGCTTTGCAGGAGACAGGTTTCTCATCTTTTAGGCAGTATAAATATGAAATTAAATTATCAGAAGAAGTGTGGTTTTTGTAAGACAATGTAGTATTGTCAATGGTATGGTGGCAGGAGAATCCTGAAGAAAATGGTGAGTATAAAGGGGAATAGAGAGAGGACAAAAAGAAGAGTATGCAGAACAGAGTGCTACATAGTGTCAAGGAGGGAGTTAAGAAAAACAAAAATGCTCAAAGATCAAATGAGCAGATTTTTTGTCTCTCAAGGAATGAAATTAAGTTGCTTGGGTACTACTGACATACAAGCCCATGAGGAAGAACAGAGAGCAGAAATGTAAAGCATTGATGCCTGTGGCAAATAATTCTTGCAGTAGGCATGAGCTGTCCCTGCTCGCAGCTACCTGCTGTTCAGAAATGTCTGCAAATGATGCAGTGAGAATTGCAGAAACCTAACTGGAATTTACCACAGTCATCATCTGAAAGATCAAATACCCTGGGCATTGTAGAATTCTGCTGTCCCTGCATGTCATCATGGAGCTGCTTTAGTGATTAAGATGACGAGATGACCTGTAGTCTGTGGAACAGGTAAATGTGATCTTTCACATGTATCAGCAGGTCTGCATTCAGCATGAAGTATTGCATCAGCATTCAGCATGAAGTATTGTTTAGAGAAGTACTGATTTATTTCAGACACCATTCCTAACTCAAGGAGGCATCCAGTGAAAACATCTGATCTGTGATATTGTCAAGGACATTCACTAGACCTATCACAGACACTCTCTGTTAACCACCCTCCACCTCAAAGGAGAAGACAATAGGAATAAAGGAGAGATGCTTATCAATTAGGAAAGAAAGCTAGAATAGATTTAATGAAAAAAATAATAATATAATGGAATATATACAAAACCAGTATCAAAACCAACCACCTCTGATGTCAATAACGTCATCATCACCACTGATGCTGTGGAGGAGGCACTGGAGAAAGTCCCAGAGTGGATTCAGCAGCAGATGGGAACCAGATTCAGGAGCTGGATTCTGGAACTGGATTCAGCAACACATGGATTGGGATGGAAGACAGAATGGACAGAATCCTCCTCAGTTGCCAGCCATTGAAGAAGAGCTTGACCCTTGCAATCTCTCAGCTTTATACTGAATACGACATATATGGAATGGAACACCTTGTTGGTCTGTTTAAGGCCACCTGTTCTGGACGTTCCTCCCAACAGGTGTGGCCATCTACTTTCTGCACTCCCATTGTACATGAAATCCGGCAGTGACCTTGGTCTGCACACCAATCCTTGGTAGTAACTCTGCACATTGGGCATTGTCACTTCTAGAAGCAGACACTGTCTGCAAAAATAAGCTAACTCCAGACAGTACAGTTGTGTAGAAGAGACTGAGCTGAAAAGTAAAATCACTGAACAGAACTGAAAGTAAAATCACTGAACAGAACCGATCTGTTCTAACTCAAACCAGGACAGATGTGGCGAAAATGAAACAAAAGGCGGCAGGGACTTTTGTCTTTAAAGGCTTTTCTAAGATTCACACTTCCAGTCAGCACCTTGTGCTCCAAAGATTTATTTAGTTGTGTCGAGGTTAGACGCAGTCAGAGGAAGCAGCTTAGACATGTTAAACTAATCCTGAATTGGGACAGCCTGTCATATTTAGGTGAGAGAGTGTTCAGGGAGCAGTACCTTGGGCAATGCCTGCTCCCAGAGTCCTAGTATCCCAGCCCTATCTGCTCCCTGAGCCAGCCTCACAGCTTGTGATGCCATCCACTGAACAGGGTCAAGGAAGTGATCCACCAGGAAATTTTGGTCACCTGTAATATTTTTTTGCTTTTCTCTTTAAGGAGATCACTGGTTAAAAAGAAAACCAGAAATCTCAGGGTAGCTAATGTAATCTCTACATACATTTATTGCATCCAATCATTAGAACCACGGCTGATTAATAGCAACAGTTTAAACTTAATAGTGAGGGGTTTTTTACCCTTGGGTTGTCAACATTCTTCCTGTCTATAATCTCATTTTTCAACTTCAAGTTTCATCTACCAGGCTGGCTGTAATAGGCCTCTTCATTTTTTTTATTGCTTAGTCACCCAAGTTAGTTTTCTCTTGATATTTTTATTCAGATGTCTCTACTGAGACAGTAGAATCTGGATCACATGAAGCCGCAGACTGAAGAAAGAGCCGTGCACTGGGGCAGGCATCTGGCTTGTCATCTCAAGCAGCTCCTTTCCCGACATCTATTTCCCGTGAACATGGGAGGTGCAATATACTGTTGGCTGTTTTTCCTGAAAGGCCAGGAAGGTAGGACCCATTTCATTCTCTGGTCATATCATCAGACACTGATTGCAAGGACCTGATGGCAGATTGCCATCCCTGAAGGCAGCACTGGGTGGATGAATCCCTACCATCCTCAGTTCTATCTTTGATGCACTGACAATTCCCTTCTCAGCCAGTCACTGAAGTCTCACATTTCCCATGCATTTTCTGGTTTTATTTTTTTCTCAGTGTCATATTGTCAAAGTCATCCTTCCATCCTTCTTGTACTTTTTTGCTACTTTTTTAGTTCTCATCTGTTACAGGTGGAAAACACCAAACAACATGATACTGTCAAGCTCAACTTAGTTCACCAAGCGAGGGACAGGCTGTGTCAGGAAAAGATGCACACATGGGTGCCCACCCACTGAGACCTTCACCATACACAGTGGTGCACAGTCAAGCCCATGGGAATGTGATGCTCACTCTGTCCAACCTGTCTCTATGCTCTGGGCAGCAGCTCAGCATCAATATATGATGGTTTCACCTTGAGCAATCTGCTTCCATGAGGCATTGGACATCTTCAGAGCAATGCCTCCCCCCAGTCTCTGTTACTCTACAGCCAGATGTCCACACAGGCCACCAGTCAAATCTGTCTACAGTGATACCACTTTCCAAGCAGTTTCAGATATTCTCCAGTCTCTTGTTGATCTGGGGCCTGTCCCAAAGCTCATCACACTCAACCATTTGCATTATCCTATTAACCATAGTCATTATGCTCAGAAACTCAACCCTTGATCAAGGCAAAGTCATGATACTTCTGTAATATTATTTATAAGCATGTATATAAATAAACTGGTGACTGCGGGTGTTTGTCTTGTTTTGTATTTGCTTACAACAAACAGATGAGATTTGCTCTAAGAGACAACTCAAAAAACATTCTGCTTGCCCTTTTCTTTGGATAATCTTGAAGCATATGTGTGAGTGTGCGTCTGTTCCAGCTTTCCATGGATTTAAGTCAAAGGACGCCAGCTAATGGCCATAGAGGTCAGCCAAGAGACGTGTCTCCTGACCATTCCTATGAGGAATCCCTTGTTCCAAACAAGTCCCTCAACCTGCTAATTAATTTTCAAAACACGTTTCTACTCTGATGGATCCCTTGCAGAGAGAGTCAGTAACAAGTTTGCAAATCAACCTTCCCTTCTGCATCTAAGATCAGTAAATTGCCAAATCTCTTAAAAAAATGTAGCAGCTGCCAGTTTATCCCAATATTAAGGAGAGGGAATGCTCTTAAAGAAAAATATGGTGGAGAGGAGGGTTAGTATTTGATTTTCACTTTTTATCTGGGCACTTGTATTGTCTTCTCCATGATGGTGAATTTTCTTATTGAAGGATGTTTCCTATTTTCCAGTTGCCTGTCAACAACAGCTTTGAGTGATCAGCATCAGACATCAGAGCATCTGGAAGTCAGGCAGAAGCAGGAGGACGATCAGGTGCCCACATTTATTTCCCATAGTTATACTGAGTGCTCCAAAGTACCATCTTTCTTTCAGACAAGTTTATGTCTCTATCTGTGCTCGCAGAGATCATTCATATCATATAGATAAATGTGATGATAATAGCTGTCTGAGTTTTCAGACAACCTGAAAAACAGAAAGATTCATGAACTTACTCATCTTAAAATAATAATAAATAGTAATCATCAGGCATCAATGCTGTATCAAGTTACATTACCTCTTTGCTCATCAAAGCAGGCAAGAATGAGAGGTGTGAACAGAGATGACGTCAAGAGCAGAACTGAGGTGTTCTGCAGGGCTGAGATGTTCTGCAAGACTGTAACAGAGCTCAAGTATGATCTTTGTATGGACTTTGCTTGTAACTAGGTTTTCAGAAGATATTATCACTCATGTCTGTTCAATGTGGGACATTAGGAAGCAGTTACTTTGCATGTTGTCCTATATAGCTGAGTTGTTCTGGTTTTTCACAAGCCTATTTTGAGACTTACCAAGAGCGGAGCAGAAGTACAGCTCCCCTTCTTACCATGTGCCCTTCCACAAGCAGAATTACTCCCTCTTCCATTTTATACTGTACAACCCACATTCACATTTACCATTCACAGGCTGTCTCTGAAGATTTTCCACATAGTCTCTTCAGGAGCTCATGGGGGAAGCAGTAGCAGATGGGTTTCTTGCATCAAATGAATTACCATCTGTTATTTCTCTTCCCAATTTTGTGCTATGCTGGCAAGAATTTTATTGTTTCTCCTATTCTCCCTTGATCCTTTGCTGCCCAGTTGGTCATACAAAGGTAGTCACAGTCAAATAGCAGCATCCCTCTTGCCTTTTCCCCTGGTTATACCAGGAACTCCTGTAAGCAATGGTAGCATTCAGCACCCAAGTGTGATTATACCCCTACTTCACAGACTCCCTGTGCCAAGCTCCATCTGCTGCACTTTGAGAAACTGCTAATTATCTCAGAAGGAATGAAAAAAGCCTCAGGAGACAACTTCACATAACCTACCAATTAACTTTATCCCCCTCCCCAGTGGTGGTACGTATCAGGAAAGGCTCTGGCACTGTGGTATTGGTTTACTCTTACACCGTATTATTCTTTCCCAACTAGATGCACTTGGATAGCTATTGTTAAAATACAACATGATTTATTTCTAAATATCCTAGTTGACAAGACTCTCTTCTGAAAGAAAAATGCTTCACCCAAAAAACCTTACCATGTTTTCCACCAGGAGAGCTCTAGGAATAATTTGTGTTTTCTGGTCTGTAAGGTCAGGGTTGGCAACTGCTGCATTCTCATTATGTCTTGTTAATTTACAGGCTTAGTTACAGTCCATCTCTCCTGGGCCTCAAAAGTTCATTCAATAATCTGTTGAGTGGTGTTTCTGTGTTTGTTTTTTGATTTCGTTTTTGTTGTTGTTGTTTTTAATAAAGCTCTTGGTTGTAAGGAAAAGCTGGAATCAGATACCAGCCAGTTTTGACCTGTCTCAGCATAAAGCAAATGTAAATAGCCCAAAACTTTGTGGCAAAACAAACCACAAAGAAAATACCTTTAGAATTGTTTTAAGAGTTTCAATGTATTTTTCTGAAGGGTCAGATTCAACAATAAGGAATTCACATGAAGTAGTTTTATGCAGGATTTGTTTCAGCTATTCTAGTCCTTGTCTGTGTATTGAATAATGTGATTATTATAAGAAGCAGCATTTATAGCACAAATGCAATTATTTTAAAAAGTTCCAGAGAAGTTTTTAAGTAATTATCTTGTGATATCCTGCTTTATTATAGACCAATAATTTTCTCCAAGATGTACAAAGCACAAGTGGCAAAATTCACACTGAAATCGATCTCCAGTTCTTAATCTTCTAATTATTCTTTGACTCCTCCCTTACCTGCGGAAAAATAATTTTAGCTTTGATCCAGATGCCTTCTTTCTAAGCCTTTATTTTAGGATTTTGAATACTCACCACCTGTTCTGTATTAGGTATTTTGACAAAAAAAAACTAATAAAACCCAAGTTTATAGGATAGTGTCTTAAATCTGGCACCTTTCCCAAATGCCACACTGACTTAACAGAAAGATAAGGTAATTTTTTTTGTGTTGTGTGTTCTGCATTCATTGTAATGTGTGTTTAGCATCTGCATTTGAGAGAAGGCCACAACCAACCTATTCCTGATTGCTGAAATATTATCTTATAGCTCTTTAAAAAGAAAAAGCTAAATTGTTTGCCTTTTTTAGTGTCCAAATCATATTTTCCAAATATTATCAAGACAGCATTATAATCAGATTCCACATAAAAATTTCAGTCTCTCTCTCAGCCATCAATGTCTGTAAATGTTTTTAGTTATTGATGCATGATAAGGAGTGTAAGGCAAATGCTAACTTTAGCAGAAATAAGTGCTTTTTTAAACTATATTTAATAGTTGCACTGTAGATGCAGGCTTTCAAGACAAAGCACATTGTTAAATACAAACTTGTTCCTCTCCCACACTATTCGCTTTTGAGGAGAAAAGTCAGTTCAAATGGGACAATAAGCTGCAGTTTGGTTCTTACCTCATAGTCAGCTTCCATTTCAAACAGAGGATCACCTATTAAGTTGATTTTTCCAGCTGCTTTTGTGAATGCTGCAGTGGCAGAAGGAGGGCCAGGAACTGGGCAGCTTTGCACAGCCACTTGCTCCAAAGATGTTGGCGGGGACTTGATGTAATAAAAACAGGGAGACTGGAAGAATAACATATACCTTCATTTCACTTCCCAGAAAGACACTAAAGATGATTGAGCAATTGATTTGTGAGAGTCTGTAAAAAATAAAAAAATAAAAAAGGTTAAAAAAGTGCCAGGGTAGAATTGCCAAGAAACGAGGACATCAGATCTGTCCCTTTCTGCTTCAAGGACAGCAGCTGGCTGGCCAGGTAAGTGGCAGTGGGAGACTTGGGTCACTAATGCTGGAACAAAAAAACACTGTTGTGTGGAGGAACCAAGTGCTCTAGGCAGCAAAAATCTCCACAGGTACTTACCTGTCTTGGGGGGGTTGTTGCTGATGGCTTCATGGCAGTGTGACAGCTTTACCCAGGGGTGCTGGGGAGCAGCCATGGGGAGGATCCTCATGTACCCAGGGCACCAGTCTGGGGGGTGCCAGTGGGTCAGAATCCCCAGCCTGGTGCTGGGCTGATGAGGCAGGAGGGAGATGGCTGTTACCAAGCAGAGAGAGCTAGGGGCTGTGACCAGTGAGCAGGTCCTGAGGAATTTTAATTACATGCAGGTTTTGGAGAATTTCTGCTTAAAAACCCCTCAGCTGTTGTGATAGCAAAAAATGAACATGCTGTTATCATGCTGGATTTGAGTTAAATGTGGCAAACTCAACTGTGTGAAGAAATTCCCTGATCTAATCTTGCTCTCTGGAATTAAAAATGTTTAGACAAAGAGCAGTTAATCATGCATTTGTATGACTCTGTTGATGCCTCTTTACCAGAAACAATCATGGGCCTTTTGAAAGAGGATATTAAAAATGATCTAGATATAGTAAGAGATCCAAAGTCAACAAGATGGACCTCAGTAGAGGTAAAAGCAAAGGTATAAGTGGCTGGAAAAGCATCAGGTCAAAAAGGATCCTGAAGCTATGGTAGACCACAAAGTACATGATAATTTACAATGTGTTGTGGTTTCTTAAAACATAGGATGGAGCAGTAGGAGTGGTACACTGGAAATGTGAGAGATATTTGACCCGTGTTATTCAGTAGTGGGGAAGCCTTCATCTGGAGAGACTATGGTCAGCCTAGAAGACCAAGAAATAAGACAGTTCAGAAAAGGCCATCCAGAACTCTGGATGGGATGAAAAGGGATGATTTACAAGTACAGATGGAGGGGTCTGAGGAAAAGTTGGAAATGAAGAAAATACAAAACCGAACAGCCTTCAAACATTGAAGACACTGGTAAAAAGGGCACAGTGCTTACCAAAGGATAGCAACAGATCATTTTGACGTGGTAACAAATGTTTAAACTCTACATTAGAAAGTTTCCATTTTTGATGGTGGTAAAATACTGGAAAAGGCTTTCTAGGCATATTGTTGTATATCTGTCACTGAAGACTTTAAGAACATATTAGATGACCCTAACCATGAATGGTTGAGATGCATTTGATCCTGAGAGGCTCAGGACTTCTCAGGAGCGAGTGGCAGGTGAAGATGCTGGGAGGGACCATAGATGGGAGGGGGAAGGTGCATAATATAGCTAGTGAGCTGTGGAGACTCTGTCCTGATTCTCTTCTGAAGCTCAGAGGGAGAAACGAGCTGAACTTGTCACTGATGGAAAGATCCAGTCTCCTGAATACCAGCTGCCTTGCCTCTCCACGTTGCCTACCTCTCAGTGGATGCAGTAGTGGGTGTCTGGCTTTCCAAGGCTCTGGCAAAAGCAAAACGGTGTTTCAGAATATAGTTACTTTGCCTTCATCTCCCATAACAGTCTGCTGCCCTAGATGGCCAGCTGTTTTGTGTTTTGCCTAAGCCCTGATTGCAGTGGTTCTCTGGGCAATGGATGCTTTTGCTGTTCATCTGAGATAATCTTTATTCTCTCTTCTCCTCCCCATTTTAAATCTATCCAGTAAAGTATAGTTTCGCTGTGCCACTGACTTATCTAAGCAATTGCTGAGAAACTGTTTGGATAAAGTATTCTAGGTAGACAGGTCTTCCTTGTGTCACAGGAAGTGCCTAGTAGTTTAAATAGGCATAACAATCCTTTCTGTGCATCTTTCATTCTTTTTTTTGTTTGGGGTTTTTTTTGTACTGTAAGACTCTGCATAGAGTGGAAGAGCTGTTTTATGGATCTTGAGCCTGGGAGTGATGCTGTCAATTAAAAGACTCTGCTGATATATGTGGACTTGAATCAAGACTCAGGTGCAACACTCCCAGAAAGCAATACCCTTTCGGGCTGAGGTGGCATTATTCAGTTTAACAGAATAATAATTAATATTATTTGCTATTGTCTGTAGTTTTTCTGTACTGCAGGTATCAGTCTGCCACTTAGTTCTTGCTGACTGTGTTTTCTAAATGTCCTTGCACTGTATTTTTTGGTAGTCTTCTTGTAAAACACTTTCTGATTCTCTAACATCTGCTAATTACACACAAAATGTCCTGCCAACCATTTTTGCACAGTCCTTCATTGTGATTTCCTTGCTGAAGTGTTCTGGTTTATCCCGGTCTTCCTTTTGGATGCTGTATGTTCTATGTTAGTGGTTTTCAATCTTTTCAGGTGGTTTTTGGGGCTCAAAATTATTCTGGTGGGGATACAGATAACACCAAATTTAAGTCCACTTCAAAACAGGCTTTTGTTTGTTTGTTTTGTGGGTTTGTTTGTTTGTTGTGTTGGTGTTGTTTTGTTTTTTTTTCTTAAAAGACTTACCTTTGCAGATCTTTTAAAGGTAGTTGACGGAGGACTCGCATAAAGACACTAATGTCTGAAAGCCTTTCTTCTGAATACTGACACTCATGTTAATCAGCATAACATCATTACTTTTCATTATATGCACTACTGTTTATTAGATCCTGTGTTTAGTTTCTCTTATCATTCTCTATAAACTAAATTTCTTAAAACTTATAACCATTTTGATTGCTTTTGGATCTTAAAATATCTTTTAAAATTTCATTTTCTTCTCAGTGCCTCCCTTTTATCTCTAGGCTGGTCATTCATCACAAATGTGGTGCCTATATTCAGCACTCAAGAAAGGTGAAGCTTTGGCAGTATAACAGCCACTTGCTTATTTACAAACCGGATCCAGCACAGTTCCTGTCCTGCCTTCCCTCAATGCTCTTCGCTTCTTTTAACTTTCAGGAAATCAATCCCATTCTTGCTAACAATGGCAGATTGGTCCTCATACCAGTTTGAGGTTGGTTTTTTTTCTGTGTGGTTTGCTGTTGTTGTTGTTTGTTTTGGTTTTTTTTATCTTTGGCCACTGTGGTGAGTCTGCAAAACACTGCTAATTAGCAGTTGTTAGATTTGGGCTCCAGTCCTTTGAGATGTTCCAGACAAATGGACTCAAAAGTGATTTCTGTGAATGCTGTAGGTGCAGAGACTCAACCATCTGCAATATAGTACAGGGTAGCTTTTATAGATGCACTTCCACTGAGATGTAGAACCATAGTGCATTTCATATATGTCATTAAATGTTTCTTAAGTGATCTGAAATTTTGATAATATTCTCCTGAGCAAGATTTGAACTGTATCATTTTGCCTGCCCTGGAATATCTGATGTGTAATCAGAACAGTATTTTTTTGGTACTGGAACCCACTATCCTTAGTTTAAGAGTCCACTAGTACTACACACCAGGAACTCAAACGGCAATCTCTGCCCATAAAGTGGGTGCAATCAGGAGGCTTGTTTTACGAGGGTAAGTTGAATGTCACCAAATGACTATAGAATGGTTTGAAATATTCACGGAAAAGGAGTGCAGCAGGGCAAAATGAAGGAGAAATAACAATGTGGGGTGATATGCCAACCTTTAATAAGATCAGGGCATGTTTTTTAAGCTGGGGGAGGCAGAGAATGTAAAAGCACTGTAGCAGGACTTAAATGAATGTGAGGTGACATGTAGCTGGGCAGTGAAAATATTTTAAGTGCCAGTAGGATTGCTTAAGGGTACCTGGACTGATAAGTAACCTCCTGAAGGTATCAGATCTGTGACAGAGCAGCACTTTGATGGCACCACGGTACAGTCACTGGAATCCATACATTAATTTAGGCACTCCAGAAAGCAAGAAATCTCCACCAAAGAAGGTCCCGTTGCTTCAGTTATGAGATCCTCACTAAGGAATGACCACTGTTGGGTCATGCTGCCACACTTCCTTCTTTATGATGTCTTTTCCTACAGCTGAGATACTATTTATGGGACTATCCATATTTTCTCATCTCCACAGACTCAGGAATGAGGTGAACCAGGGAAAGGAGCTTGAATATTTTTCAGATCCATAAGCAATCTTAGTAGTCCATTATAAATATAGATGGAATAGTCTTGACGGTAGAATGTAGGTGCTAATTTTAAACCCTAACAAAAGATATAGATGCAAACAGTGAGATTCATTTAATTAAATGTACATGTCTGAATATATATGTGTGTCTGTGCTGGCCACCCCAGGTCCTCTGTAGTCAGTGTAGGTAAACTGACAACTCTGGGGACTTTTAAGAAGACTTTTAGAGGAGTAGACTTTACAATGAAGACAGATATCACTAAAGGAGTGAGATTTGATATTGCATATGTTTAGGAGGCAAGATGCAGAATAAATAGGTACTAATGTTAGCAAATCATGGGCTTGCTCGGTGTTAGCTACAGGACCTCCAGTTTATGGAAACTCCCACAGCCACTGTCAACTTCTGTATGATGCACAATACCTGGACTTCACTCCTTCCAATTTTAAAAGGACAGAGTCTCCCTAACTCTCTTGGGAGGTATTGCAGAAAAATTACACATTTTAACAAGCCAGATTTCCCCTCTGGGGTGCAGATGTTCAGACCTGTGGTGAGGCAGCCCTTGGGTTGTGACTGAGATTGTCAACTAAATGATGTTAAGTGGATTTACACAAAGCCTAGCTTAACTATAGGCATCTGGTTGCTGCAGCCTGTTTCCACACGGTGCTTGACCCAATCACTCATTTTCATCACTTTAACTGTTTACGCAGCCATTCCCGAATAAACGTTCATGAAAGGCTTGCTTACACAGTGGCCTAGGTTGAAAGCTGAGGAACACAAGTAGACCAGAACTTGTGAAAGCTCTTGAAGACAGTATTTTGCTCTTACTTTGGGTTTTAGTTTCGTGGGTTTGTTTTTTGGTTTGGGTTGTCTTTTGTGTTTTTGTTTGTTTTGTTTTGTTTTTTTTGTGTGTTTTTCTTCATTCTGATTTCTGGAATCTTTCAAGCTCTTTTAAGAAAAGGTTGTTGAGGTTAGGTGTACAGTTGGAATGACAGTTGGACTACTGGTGTTTTCCTCTGTTTTGACATTCAGTCATCAATGAGAGCCACTCATTCTCCTTACCTATTAATATTCACACTTGTTTCTTTCCTATTAATATTCATGCTTGCTTCTACAGTAGAATTTATTAAAAGTGTGGATTTTTGGAAGATGCTCTTTCATGCTACAAAATTGACAGAACATCTCTTACTTTGCTTCTTTCTCTCATTTATGTTCTCTAGGCAACTAGAAGTGTTTATGCAGGCTAGATTGCAATGTGCTAGTTATGTATGCATGCACGTATATTTATAAAACAGATATATGCTATATACTGTATGCATATATTGTATAACTAGTGCTAGTGCTTCCATGTGCAGATCTCAAAGCACTTTGCTGATGAGTCTAAACATATTTCTCTCTTTCTTAGACATAGGGAAGGTGATGTAGAAAGAGGATGTGGCTTATTTAAAACCTCATTAAAAAGTCAGCAAGAAAGGGAATCTGTGTCTTTGATTTCCAATACAGTGCTCCATTGGTGGGCATCTCCTACATGTAACCTTTTTTTTAAAAAAAAAAAAGCTTCTTTTTCCTGGAATTTCTAACTCAACTGTTAAAAACCTAATTTTGCAAGTATTTTAGAAAGAAAAGAAAAAAAAAAATGTTTGTCAAGTGTGAAAACCTGATCCTGCTAAGTACTACTTAGAGCAAAACTTGGTCAGTTATCAATAGGACGGGGTCTCTGTAGACCATAGTTTGAAAAAATAGTGTATTTGGGTTTAAGACTCCTAGTACCAAACAGAAAAGGCTGTGACATGGGACATGGCGACACTGATGCAGGATGAACTCACTCTTCCAGTTCAAATATGGAAAATGCCCTTAATGTGGTGTGTTAACTTTTTACTGGCAGGCTTTGTATGAGCTCAGTTACTGTCTGTCTGCACCACTCTAATTTTATGCTGGACAAGTAGCATCTGTCTTTCTGCAGCCAGCATAAAGCCGGCATAAAACTGACATAATCTATGCATCAGGTCCTCCAGTTAATTTGACAGAGAAACAATGGTGTGACCGCATCTGATCTGATTCGGTTTTGTCCTGCGGTCTAACCAGTAGCATAGAGATCTTGCACTAACGCTCACGGAAGAGTGGCCTTAGCTCAAAGCCCCCGATTCCGCTGCTGTCTCACGTCCGGGTTTCCTTGTCCGATTCCCACGCGCATTCACCGGGGACTGGGGAAAGGAGCGGGTCGCTCTTCTTTCCCAGTTTCCCGAAGTGGCAAGGGAATATTTGAGGCTGTCCTCCTGCTCCCGCAGTTTACTGGGCTGCATCTCTCCTGTTTTTACCAGCATCGCCACTGATGTGGCCATCGCTGCAACATGCTGAGAAAACCCAAAAAGCACTAAAATTGCACCACGGCCGGCCAGCCCCGCTCCGCTGCCAGAGGCGCAGGGGAGGGGTACACGGGAGGTTTCAGAAGCAGCCCCTCACACGCAGCACCGCGGCAGCGACCACGAGATGACATCCCGGCGGGCTCCGGCTGCATCCCCCGCTCCGGGTGCCTCTGCCCGTGCACCGGCGCTTTAATGCCGTTTTGCCTCTTCCTCGGCGAGGAATGCCGAACCTGAGGACGCTGTCATCTTAAAGAGCGCAAGGGAGGGACCGTGTGGAAGGGAGGGAGGCGGAGGTGCCGGCTCCCCGGGAAGAGGCG
>JANHFX010013091.1:0-58857 GCA_027560015.1 Chloroceryle amazona | reverse complement strand
GGTGACGGTGATGTAATTACCATCGGGGGGTTGGGTTTGATACTGGTTTTGTATCTATTTGTATATATTCCATTTTTATTATTATTATTTTCATTTTCATTAAAGCTGTTCTAGTTTCCTCTTCTAATCACTAAGTCTCTCTCTCCCTTATTCCCTTTTTCTTTCCCTTTGGGGAGAGATGGGGTTAAACAGGGATCATCTGCTATAGGTCTAAGGGGCTGACCTGACCCTAAACTGAGACACATGCTAAGGTAACATAGTGAAGATGGCAGACAATGTCTGCTGAATGCCTGTTTGGAAAATGATAACTAAAGAGTGATTATTTTCTCCCTGAAATGAAAATTAAAATCTGTATGAATGCAGTTCTATAAGTTACTGTGGTTTAAAACATTTTTTTAAATTATTTTTACAATTTTGATAAAAAATGATGAGTCAGAAGGCAAATTTGCATTTGATACAAGTGTAGGATTATTTACAAGAGTGACAGAGGCTAGGCTTGGTATTTGACATGATCACAGCCAATTGGAGAAACAATTTGGAGAGTAAAAATGCACTTCAATAAGGAGAAACAAGCTATGCACTCAGCATACAACCAGCTGCCATAAATGCAAGATGAGAAACAAATGATTAGACATCGTCACTGTTGAAAAGACCCCAGGCATGTAATGGATAACAAAGTGAACATGAATCAACAATGTCACATAATTACCATAAAGGGAAACCTTCTGAAATATGTAAACCGGATTATTGTCAATGAAGCACATGACATGTTGTTTCATTCTATTCAGCACTGTCATGAACTCATACCAAGCAGAATTTGTCACAGTTCAAGAAGAAAGCAATGAAAGTGGACATGCTTCAGATAAGAACAATGAAAATTATTCCTCTTACAAAAAACTGACTTTAGGAAGACAAGTTTAAGAGGGGGCAGAGAGAATATAAAATAGTGAAAAGTGTGTCACACAGTGGAAAGAAAATATTCCCCTGGTAAAGTTTTGAGCAGAACAGACTGGGTGGGCATCACATCTACAGATATTACAGATATATACATTGTCACTGCTAGTTTTCTACCGTACTGAACCACAGGAATGTATTTCAGTGGAAATTATAGAAACTCTCCTATTGGAAGCTGAAGAAGTAACTGGAAGGAATGGCAGAATTATAGTTGAGATTGCTTTGCAAAAGTAGGTGAGGTAGTCGGTAGGTAGTACATCCCTTAATGAAGTTTGCAAAGGGATCTCTATTTCTATGCTTGCTTTCTGGTAATGCAAGGGCATATCTTCTTTTCCTTATCATTTGTTTTGGTGGTTGACTTGAAAAATTCTTTACTATGCACTTGGCAGAATTTTTGCAGTTAATTGTCACTTTTAATCAACAGCTATAGAGCTAAGAAAATGGTTTTAAGTTTTATGAAAAGGTATTAAGAAAACAAACTGATATATGCTGCATGATGACATACAACCATGCCATTTTTAAACTGTCTCTTCAGAAACTACATTAGAGAATACTGAAAGTAAGTGACTATATTATAATTTAAATCCATACTTTTAAGTATAGTGGTGTCTTGTCTTAGGGACATTATTCATTGCTTGCATTTGGTGAAAAATAAAACAATACTGCTTGAAATATCAGTCATGAACTTCAGATGTATATACTGACAATAACTGTTCAGGTTTGGTCTTGTATTTATACATTTTATTTAATAAACCTCTACCTTTAATGACAATTTTCCACATGTTGATATTTTATTCAATTGTAGAATTACCTGATCTGGAGGTAACTCAAATTCCTCTAAGATGAAATATATCCACTGTTATCAAAGACATTTTTATGGAAGTCCAGGAAATATTTCCTTAGTTAGGGGAAAAAAAAAAAAAAAAAAGTCTATTACTAGCAAATATGTTTTTCAGTGTATACAACTAAAACAGACTCAAAAGATGTTAACAGTTTTGGTATTTTGAACATTTTCAAGTCATATGTGTGCTTAAAGTCTACATTTTCAGCTGAAATTTATCTTGGCTTGTTTTTTTTCTCATCATGTTTATCAGTAAAGAGAAAAAGTCACTGTTCTCACATAGAAATTATTTTATTGCTGAAAACACTAACGACCTGATTTGCTAAAGTTCTTTAGTGTAAATAATATCTGTAGGGAGATAAAAACCGAAAATTAAATTATTTATTGACATGAACTTCATTTATAACATAAGAAATAGTCTGGTTTTGTAAGGACTTCGTTTTTTCTACAAAGTTTTACTATAGGAATATAATTTCTTTTCTAAGAACTTCCTTTTTGTCAGTTAAATTCAGTTAGTCTACTTTGCTTTCATCTGGGAAAAGCAAACAACAGAGAAACAGGAAAAAATAACCTAGGAAAAAAAAATATGTATGAACAAAATAAGAGGTAAATAGCAAAATTGCCCATGACTGGAACTGGTCTGAGGTGTTCTTCACAACTATCAGCAATAATACACAACAATTCTGAAGTCTTAATGAACATCTTTTACTGTTAGGCTGCAAGAGTTGGCAGAAAGTTGTTAAAAATCGTTATTTCTTTATAAGTGGGACAACTCTGAAGAGGATGGCCCTAAGAGGTCAGCACCAAGGCAGATACAGAAATCTTTTAAAATTGTATGTTTAGAATAAATTATTTTCCTACCTACATTTCACTTCAGTTTGGATCATTTCATAATTTTGAAAGCTCATGTTCAGTCACTGAGCAAGTGCTAATTGTAAGCTGGAAGTATGTTATAAATATGCAGTAGTCCTCTCTGAAGGAACAAGGATAAACAGTATATCGTTGTTTCTTCTGCAAATGAATATGATGTGCTTTTACTATTTGATTTAAGAATGTATAGGCATATTTTTAGTTGTTTGTTCTGAAAAAGTCTATTTGAGAACTCTGTGTTTTATCTTCCCTATAATCGTTTTCAATGGCAAACACAAATAGTTTGTATCATTGTGTCAGTAAACTAAAGACAAAAAATTCATTTCTGTCTTTGTTTGAATGGTAGGAAGTTTAACTAGAGATATGATCAATTCAGCTCCAACTTCCTTGGAGAACTCTGACCCCTCAAATCAGACTTGCCTTCTCCTGAGGGGTCAGTGCTGAACAGACATCTCTTGTCTTTGCCTTGTACAGCTATTAAAGAAAGAAAACAATATACCACCTTGGCAGGACTCCTTCCAAATGAAATCTCTGCAGATTGTACAGTGCTGAGATGAACGCATTTCCCCACTGCTCCACAGAATCTGAAATGATTGCAGTTTGTGCAATGTCTGGAGGGTTTTTTTACAGAGTATTTTAAAATCAAAACTTATGCCTACCTGGTGACTTACAAAAGAAATATGCCATTTCAGAGAAGAGGTAAACTGCTGTGTGTTCCCCACTGGCTAATCCTTGAAATATGGTTTTGAAATTCTTTTGCATTTGAAATGAATGATCGTCATTCACCTGTTTGCTTAGTCTGAGTTCCACATTCAGAAAAGTGGATAAATGCCATCTCAAAAAATGAAACAAAAAGAAAAACAAAACAAAACAAAAAAAAACAAAACAACCCCCCAAAAAACCCTTACAGAGCCCCTAAGCTTGTAAAATCTTTCAGATTGTGGAACTTTTAAGAGTACCTTGCTCTAAGACTCTGGGAGATGTTTATAATGCTTAATTTTGAAAGATTCGGGGTGTGAATCCTTATTTGCAGAATATTATCATTTATGCAGTGAGTCTGTCAAGCCAATTTTTACAGCGTATGCTTTAGTACAAAGATACCTCTTATTTTCTTTGAGTGACTACAACAGCCCAGATGTTTATGTATCATGTAATTTAGCACGTGTTGTGGCACAGGTATGTATAATTAAGGTTTCTCCCTACAAAACACATTTGAAAGAGAACCTATTTATTTGTACTTTGCATATGGAGTTATGAGATGGGATGGAAACTTATCCTGAATGTCTACAAGTGCTTGAATTAAATCTGGACTGGAATATAAAAATAAATTCCTATCACTACAAATGAAAATTAAATTAAAAGAAAAATGAGCAAATTTCTGATATGAATCATGAGAAGAACATTTAGAGTATCACCCGGGAACATTAAAGTGTTAATTTCTAGAAGTTTACACTGCATAGATATCTCAAAGAGATTTTTAATATCTTTCTAACCTGCTTAGCTGAGTTTGAATTCTGAGCAGAGCAAACTTTTTTTTAACTCATAATTTGGCTCCTATTTACAATAATCACAAGTGTATGACTGTAGAAAAGCCTTTTAAACAGACTTTGTTGCTGCTCAAATACCACACGACTCAGAAGCTACATTTTACTAAAGTATCTTATAGGCTTTATCATAATTCTCTGCATTCACCAATTAATGAGACAAAATTGTGTTTATTAAATGATGTGAGTCCTTAAAATTAAGGATTAAAAGATATGTTTGTAAAACATTCTGGTTTCAATATTTCTAGTTATTTAAGCATAATAATTCATACAGCAATGGTTCCTGGGGTCGAAATAGGGCAAGTCTTGAGAGCTAAAATTGTATTTTTCTTGAAGAAACAGCAATATAATTTGTGTTCTATTACTAGTAATTTTATTTGCTGTTCATTATAATAACTAATAATAACAAACTCAGTTGCTCTTAATGGAAATGTCATATGCAATTTTATAGAGGTTTTATTGTAATTCAGTATTAATCAGTGTATCATTAAAATAAAGTGTTATCATCTAATTTGTATTTATTCAAGCATAAAGGCAAAAAAGTCTATTATGATGTACTGTACCAGTATGCAATCAGTACTTTTAGTAAAACAATTTTGTTATGTAGTTGTGTCTTTTTCTTGCATTATAGTGGAACCAGAATGTGCTAATTCACGTTATAAACACCCAATGGTCTGTTACAATAGCAAGGTAAATTTGCTCTGTTGTTTCTGCAAAGGCATCTCTGCAAAACCTTCAAGGTTAAGGCATGTTGAAATAGTTTACGGGACTATGCAGCATGCCATCCATAATAAAAGAACATTTTTATTTGAACAAGTTATCTCTATTAACACAGATAGGTGACTAAAATGCAGGTTGATACAGCTTCTAACCTGTGCACGTTTCTCTATTTTCATTATTAAAAAAATAAGTTGACCTTTTTATTCACATTTTACATTCCCAGCTATGGTTATGTAGAACAGACAAAACTGCATCAAAAATCCTCCTAACACTGAAAAAAAAAAAAATCCACAACAAACTAATTTCACAGTTTTTGTGAAGTAATCATTGGGCCTGTAGAGCCCCAAATAATTTCAAATGCAAATATTATATAATTAATTCATTGAAGATTTAATTAAGGCTCAACAGTTGTATTCACAAATGGTCTCTAAAATGATACAAGATTCAGGATTATGTAGGCTTCTGGATTATTTTGGATCTTTGAGGAATCTGACTTCTGCAGCAGATCTAGATCTTGGAATTAAGATATTGCCGTCAATCTAAGGTCTGGCAAGAGTCGGGGTCTCTGAAATGAAATAAAAAGAAACCAAAATTAACAACAAGCAGAGATCTAGAACTAGCAAAACAAAGCAATGAAGAAAGAAGTATGTCTAAAAGGACAAAAGACCACATTTGTGCACTAATTAAGGCTATTACTTTTGACTCTTAAAATTTTCCGAGCCCCTGTAGCAAAAAAGCTTTTGCTTAATAATGCTTTTTAATGCTAATTTAAGATTCAAAAGCAGCTCTTAAAAAAGAGATGGACTTCATGTATCCTTATAAATGACTCTGATCCCAACTATAGGCCAATAAAGCTTTAATACTTGCCTGAAAACTTATTCACTTCAAAAGTATTGATGAAATGTTGCTTCAGATCAGCCAGAAAACAGGATTCTTGCCATTATAGTGAAAATCCTGCGCCTGAAACCCTTCAAGTCATAAAAACATTTCAGTTATGTATCCTATGTTATATTTGCCAGATTTTTGTAAAGAAAGCATCTTCAGGAGAATCATTCCAGAGTAAGCATAAAGTATGATGTCCAGCTTCATCTTTGATGCAACAACCCACTACACAGCTAAGGCAGCAGTAAGGTCCCTCTTGGCAATCTCTTCCTTGGTCTGAAAAAGCACCTTTCCCAGAGCTCCTTTGAAAATCATGTTTTCCATCCCCCAGGCATCTCCATGGCCCTCCAGTGGACATGCTGTGGTTCGTCATCCTCTCTCATGCACTGAGGAGGCCAGAACTACACGTAGTACTCAAGATGCAATATTGTAAGTGCCAAGCAGAAGGGATTAGTCATTTCCCTTGACCTTTCAGATATTTTCTTTCTAATGCTGTCCTAAAGGGCACAGTGCTGGCTCATATTCACCTTACTATACACCAAGACACCCAGGTCCCTGTTAGCAAACCTGCCTTCTATCCTGTTGCCCCTCAGCTTTTACTGGCGCATGGAGTTATTCCATCCCAGATGAGGATTTTTAATTTGCCTTTGTTGAACTTCATAAAGTTTTCCATCAGTCCTGTTGAGAACACTTTGAATGGTAACCCTCTGTTCCAGTACACCAGCTGCTAACTCACACCCCTGTTTGACATTGTCTGAGAATTTGCAAAGAGTGCACTGCATCCTGTCATCCAGATCAACAACAATAAACAATAATGGCCATTGTATTAAATCCTGAAAAATGTTACTCTTAACTGGCTACCAGCAGGACTTTACAATGCTGACCACAAAGAACTAATCTCAATGGTCTAATAAGTTTTACAACTAACTTGCAATCCATTCATGCAGTCCTTACCTGCTCAAATTGGCCACAAGGATGCTATGGGAGATGGTATAAAACACCTTGCTGAAGTAAAGCAAAATGACACCCAATACTCTTTTCCATCTAACTACTCATTTCATCAAAGGTTGTTATCATACTAGTCAAGTGTGATTTGTCTGATAAATTCATGGTGATTTATGCCACTACTTTTCAAAGATGTCAGAGGAAGATCTCACAGTGTTGTGGCTGAGCTCCCTCTGAAGCCTCACATACATTCTGTCCCCTGCACCAGGTTTGCCCATATGGTCTCTAATCAACCTCTTTAAAGCCTGGGTAGGATGCCATTCCCCTAGGCTCTGACACTAAGCACAGGCACCAGGGAATCTGAGAGAAAACTGTGATGGCAAAGAGAAATGAAAAAAAAAAAGACATCTTACATTTTTCCTTGTCCTCCATCTTCAGTACACCCACACATTTGCTGCCAACATACATGAGGAAAACTTTTTTGTTGCCATGTGCTTCATTCACCATTATCATGCACAGATAACATGGTTTTGACAGTCTCATAGCTGCATGCCAAGGTAAAATGTCTGTATTCTTTCTTGATTATTTTTCCTGCCTTTTGCCTTTTATATATTTATTTTTGTTTGTTTGAGAAGAGTCAGGAGGTTCATGGCGAATCAAGGTAGGTTTTGCCATGCCTGTTGGGTTTCCTGCTCATCAGAGTTGACCATTCCTGTGCCCTGGGAAGTCTCTCCATGAAGGAAGATGCTGTGCCTTCGCACATTCCTGAGAAAAGGGCCCCGGCTGCAGACCTACTGTGGGATTTCCATGGCACCAATGCATACAGTAAATTAGTCAGGTCTGTATAGTTAACCAGCAATTTGTTTTCAATTTGGAGCAGTGAGGAGAAAGAAGTCACATTGTCCAGCTCTGACACTTTCTAGGATGCTGATATCAGAGTTATTTTCAGATGTGAATTAGAGATAATTAGAGACTGGACTACTCACTTTGAAATAAATTCTACTTTTTATACTAGTTAAGTCCAATCTCTTTAGGTACTTTCTTCACAGCAAGAAATCAGGTACTGTAAGTAATAAACAGCTGTCTTCAGATCATAGATTGGCCTTGGAATAAATGTCTTCAACACTATTATTTTTCTCATGGTGCGTTACTAAGTTATATAATCACAATCTTTAGTTCTACTGCCTCCTTATTGATTTAAAGCGTTGATTTCACACATACATATATACGTATATATACACTGATATATCTCAGCTGGTGTGCTGCTTCATCCTAGTCACTAACACCAAAGGGAGTTTTTGAATTAATAGAGGCCATTAGTAAATCAAAAAAGCAATTCAATACAACACAGCAGGGAGAAGATGTAATATCTGCTACACTGGGAAAATATTTTAAGAAGGGCAGTTGTTTCTTAAGAGCTAGGGAATTCAGAAAGACAATTTAACAGAATGGTCTAATAAAGATCAGAATTGTGCTGAACAATAATAAAAACCAGAAATGAACAAAACAAATCCACCAAGTATCTCTAAAAAACTATAAAGTAAAATGACATGCTCTCCCATCCCAGGCAGTTAATTATAACCTTGGTCAAGAATAGATCTCAGAATAAGCTCCTCTATGCCTTAAACCTCAAGGTACAACCATGAAAGTACCTACACACTGCAGAATACAACTTTTAGCCAGCTAACTTTGAAGTAAATGCTCTCAGAGCCTTTGTTAAGGACAGATATTATTATGGTGTACATGGAAAAAAACCTCTTATCTTGACATTGTATACAACATTTCCAACATGCTTCACAGGTAAACAGTGAAAAGTGGGAGAAATACTAAAGGAGATAACTTTTAAATTTTACATTTTAAAGAATTGCATTGGAACTGGAACTTCTAAATTTCAATCATGACTGCAAAGATTTCCGGTGTATTTGAAAACCACCACCTGTAATTTCTTTTAAAAGGAACCCCTACGTTCTTTTTTTTTTTTTCTTTTTTTTTTTTTTTTTTTTTTCTTTATTTATTTTCTGGTTGATTGGTAGGTTTTGGTTTTGTGGGGTTTAATTTTTGTGGGTTTGTTTGTGGTTTTTGGATTTTTTTTTCTTTTTTGCTTTTTTGGCTTTTTTTGTTTGTGTTTTGGGTTTTTTTTTGGTGGTGGTGGTTGGTTGGTTTGGGTTTGTTTGTTTGTTTTAGCACAGACATGACATGAGCAGAATGTTGTCATATTTTAAGTTCACATACAAGATACCACTCAAATTTTCCAGTCCTCACAGAAACAGCTGTCATTAATAGGCTCCTCACTGGCTTTCACAGCATTAAAGGCACTCCTCCATTCTTGCTTATCTAAGCACATCTTGAAAGCTGGCTGGATGTCAGTGGATGTATTAACCTTCTCAGAACTGTACTTACAGCCTAATTAGAACTTCTGTGTACTAAGTAGAACTTCTATGTCATATTCAGAATCATCTTCATAACCAATAATTCAGTGACCAAAATAAAACATATCTGGAAAGCATTTCTAGGTGCTAGGAAAGGCAGAATTCAATATTGTTTTGACTAATAAAAAGGATGAACAAGGAGTCAAGAGACCTTAGGGATCTGTGCATGCTCCTGAGCAGAACTAGACATCTTCTTTGGAAGATGATGGCTACTTCACATACAGTTCTTCAGGTCCTGACAAGGACTTCTGTTGGCATTTGGATTTTATTAACAGTAATGGCAGATAAATCAGTGAATGAAATTTAAAAATGTACTTTTCAACAAGGTAACTTGACATCTAATCCTGTGGCATGGCATTATTTCTCTCAATGGTGTCATAGAGATATTGAAGAGAAACAGCTATATTCTTTATCTCTTCAAGTCTCTGGTGTTTCTGAGAGAAACTATCCAACATCAATCACTTTGAGTTATGCAAGAGGAAAATGAGTAGAGATACTGATCTGTCAAACCTCTATTGCCTTGCATAGGAAGACAAGTAATACTTTCCGATCCATGGGGACAAAGTACGCAGCTTATGATTACAGACAACTTGCCTGTCTACGTGACCATCAGAGTTTTTATGTCATAAAAGTGATTTCTGTGCTGGGCCTTGATTTGAACTGTGATTGTAAAGCACACTTAAGTTCAGATGTTACATGATACTATGTGTTCTTAAAGCTTAATGTTTATTACTCTGTCAAGCAGTAATAATTTTGTTCAAAGGAATACAGATAAATAGATCAGCAAGGCTGAGAGCTGAGATATCTTAAGAAGTGTGATTACAAAATACAACAGAATTATCTATTAGGTAAGCTGTAGTTTGGTTGATTTTACTTATTAGAAGAACTATCAATAAACTGGCTCACAGAAACAAATCTGGAAGACTGTGAACACATACCCTGTTCATGGCACTGTTTGTAGGTTAAGTCATATACCAGAGTATTCTACTCTGCTTCTATTTTTTGATTCATCAGGCTTACAAACTGAGATGGTTATAAATCCTGACAAGAACTATGCACCTATTCTGGATACAGAAGTCTATACCATTGAGGCATAGCATATATACTGTGATTCTCAGAACTGATGGTGGCCCACCTTGCTTGCTGGTCTTGGTAGATTCCAGCCACTCTAACATACAACTGAGGCTTTCACACCCACAGCAGTACCATTGCCACAAAGCAGTGAGATGCTAAATGTCACTTTGTGAAGAAGTCTGATGACTGCTTCTGCTTGTCTTTTTGCTGCTTTACCAATACTTCCAATTCTCTCTCTCCTCAATTTTTTTTTTTAGGAGAAAATAATCTGCATTGTTTTGCATATAGATGATTTTACCTTAAGCAGCCATCATGTCATCAGACAAAAAGTGAAATCACCATCCCTGGTGATTCTTCACTTCCTGTTGTTTCAGTTATTATTATCAACACATGGGGGAAGTTTTAGTAGGCAAATAAACTAACAGGTTTCTGACATTTCTGTCAATTTATTTCCAAAAGCTTTTTCCACCTGACTGACTGGTTCATTTTAACTGGAAATGCATTTTTGTTGTTCTGCTTGAAAACTTAGAAAATGTGTAAATGTGTTTGTGTTTTATATTCCTCTTGCTGCTTCAGTTCAAAGAATCCAAACACCTGAAGAGGAAACTTCATTCTCACATTATCTAAGGATTTTTCTACTTTGCAGTAGATAAAAATGAGGGACAGTCTTTTTTATTATTATTTTCTTCCCACTCCCATTTCCTTGCTATAAGGAAACTGACACACTTTCTGTTAAATAATTATGTTTACATTTTTCCAGTTTCAGATCTGTATAGGTTAACCTGTTGATTTCATGTGAGGAACTCCTGGCCAGAAGAGTGGTAGAGTCTCCACAAATGACCCTCAGAAATGAACATGACAATGAATATGACATATTTTACTCAAAAGAGGCTACAGATTTCATGCACAAAATGTATAAGTAAGGTACATGTTATCTCACTGATTTCAGCAGGCTGGGAAGTATGTCCTTGTCTCTAAAGCAGTCTCAAGAGGCCTTTTATCAGCTTCAGAGCCCAAATTAATTAAATAATCATGAACGGGTTAGTCTCCCACTTTGAATTAAGTTCTCTGAAACAAAATCTACACTGATCAGAAAAAAAAAAAAAAAAAAGTAGGCAAACTAGCTGATTAATTTGAATGTCTACATGAAGTATTCAGAAGTGAGAAATACGATTCCTCCTGCCTTTCCTTGCAATCATTTCACTGCCTTTCCATGGAGAAATTCTTACCTGTCAGGAATGCAATTATCAGATAGTACACTGTGAAAGAAAACCATTTTTCAATTCTTCAGTACTCTGGTCAAGTCAGTTCCCTTTATTTCTTTCTTATCTTTGTGAGTTTGTGATTTTTACATTGGAAGTATATATCTAGACTGACGGAATCTCTGTCCCTAATTTCAATAGAGTGCACTTAGGATGGAGCCTGCGTTTTGTATATGGACTATTCTGTTATCTACTTATTCATTAGTGCAGCAAGTCCATGCTTTTGCCCCAAATCTTTAGGCACTACTGCAATAAAAAATTAAAAGTGATTTTCAATGAAGAACTATCTGCTATACATGTCATATGATAATTTTGTATGCAACATTTTCAGAAATAGTCTGCTACAAGAAAAAAAAATTCCTTTTCTTCATCAAAGAACAATATAAACTTCCTGAGACAAATGAAGCATTTTATAAAGGTATTTCATCTGTTTACCCCTTAAAGAACTAATTCCCACATACCCTAGTTTTCCATGATGCAAACAATGGACTTTTAGGATGTACCACAAAGAAAATGAAAAAAAAAAACCCCAAACATTTAAAGTTTGTCATTTCCTCTTTTTCACACCAAATTATTTACCATCAATTTCAGTATATCTTCTGCTAGCTATCATGCTTATATTTTTAAAGTAGAATTGTTTGTATAACTCCTGATATATACAATTCTTCACAGTACTGTTAACAAGTTCTCTCTTAGGTAAAACTTATCAGCAAGAGTTGCAGATCATTGCCAAGTTATTTGCTGTTATTTAATATTTTAGAGGCTTTAAAGTCGAGTAAAATATGAAGTCATCCTTACCTGAAGTTATAGAAATAGCTCAACTTTATCTCACCCTCTCAGAGGGTGCTAGATCCAAAAGAACTGTACAACATTTTAGAAATTAACACAAAAGTCAAAGTTTTGTTTGTTTGTTTGTTTTGTGTGTGTGTGTTTGTTTGGAGGTTTTTTGGCATAGAGATATCACACTGTTTTTCAGGACAGAATTAAGAATTCCTAAAACCGTATTAAGTATGTTTTAAAGACTCATCTGTCTTATAAATTTGTTAGGTCACTGTTTACATCTACAGTTAAATATTTTGTGATAGATAAAGAACGCTAAATCAAATAGGTACTGTATTTACATTCTGTGGGTCCCTAGCTGCTTGATTTTCATAGGCTTGCTCACTTTTTCCCAAAGCATCTTACCCATTTAAGCAGGTGAGCGGGACTTATTTGTTTAAGGAATAATTGTTATTTCCTTTGAAACTGAGAAAAACTGAAGTCAGAGACCCTCATTCATCTTACACTCATTCAAGTAGCACATATGTGCTGTAAAAGAGAGATCACACAGATCTTCTAGTTAAAAATTACACTATTAAAAGACAAATTACACTCACAAAAAAAAGAAAGGAATTTTTTAATCTGTATATCTTCAGGGTTTTATAATCAAAGTGAGTAACCACCTCAATTTTTCCAGAGTAATTGTAACATAGGAAAAAAGTCTTTACCAAAACCATCCTGCATAGACAGACTAGTTTATCTCAAAATTAAGAGAAAACTTAACTTTCATTCCAAACCACTTTCTTCTAATGTTTTCACATCATTACTCATTTAGTCCTTGTTTTACAAGATTGAAAAAAACAGACTCACTTGCAAGACTAACAGTATTATTGATATCCTTATTCAGCTAGAAATCTCAATTCTCAGCATTTTCTCTTCTTTAATTTTAAGATAACAGAACATTTTTGACCAGGGTCATATGTACACCATAGAAGCAGGAGAGGTGGAAGAGAGAGACTAAGCATGTTGCATTGTGACATGGGGCTCTGCACCAAAAAGAGCGTCTGTAGATGAAATAACAAAGCTGCAGCACTGCACCCTCTCTTTTGTGTAATGAAACTTGTAGTTATCAGACAATATGGTGCATGTACACATGGTACTGTCATGTACTCTGACAGTGCCATGTGCAACATGATGTGGTATGTAAGTCCTTCTACAGAAGGGTATCAGAAAGTTGAGATGCTTGCAAAAGGAACAAGAAGCAGATGGAAACACATAATGGTATTATGTATGTTAGATAAGACAGCTAAACAGATAAAACTGTGGAATATTCAAACAGAACTTCTTAACTGACAAGTTAATTAATAGCCACAGTGCCCAAAGAAAACTGGCATTTGTGACACATTTTGGAACAACTAATTTTGACCTGTTTGCTGACTTTGATACATGTTCACAAAACAGTAATCTTGGAAGGGAAAAAATACCAGAATCACGTTGATAATGGGTACCTTCCATGCAGGGTTAAACTTTAAAGTTTGATGCATTCAAGATAGGAGAATTATCAGTCATTAAACAAATCTGAACGTAAACGCATTAAGATGAGTGCTGAAGTTGTTACAGCCAGTTAAGACCCGAAAACTTTTCTACAAATGAAAGTGCTTTGGAGAATGATCTGTCATTGAAAGGGAACAATTGCAAGTTTCTGGGATTGTGTTCAGCGAATGGTCAAGGGAAAGGACAGAGAGAGGTATGCATTGTGCCAGGAGCTTGCTCAGGTGTCAGGAAGAACAAAGAAACACGAGGTGGCAAAGGCACAGAGTATATTTCCAAATGCCTGAAACATCTTAATCGGGTTTACATAGGAAGTTAGTCTCTACAGTGCTTATCTGAGCTGAACAGTGTTGCTGAACTTTCTCTCCTGAGACTTCAGTTAAACTGGAGGCTTTTAAATCCACAAGAAAGTTTCCTTGGTACAGAATCTTAATGAGGCAAAGCCACACCAGGGAAAAGGCATTGAATTTTTCTTTTGTATTTATACATTATATCCCTTTCGCTGAAAACACTCTGGGCTAAGTATGGTAAGGTAATACTTGTTTTAGGTCAAAAACTGTCTCCATATATTTTTTCTTTTAGTAATGAACTCTGTATTACTCTTTTCAACCATTCTCTCCCCAAATTACATTCACAGCACACATCTGAGGAAGAAAATCAGAGTACTTAGGGATTCTGCCATTCTTGCTACCTGCCCCTGCTCTGAAACTCAGAGAGTTTCACAGAGAAAGTTGATAACAGAGAATCTTGTAATTCATCTCCACTAAAAACAATGGAGTCTTCATCATGGTGGAAGTGTATACTGGCATATGAACAGGAACAAGCTGAAGTGGGTATGATACTGTTTCTGGGTCGGTTGAAGAGAGAGCAGAGGCTGTCATATCTGTCATCTGTGTTCCTCAACCACTGAAGAGGATCCAGCATCACTCTGGAAGCTCTGAAGCCACTCATGGATTGTTGTGCTTAATTTCAAATATACCACCTTGCATCAGGGCCTATTAGCTTAATCACAGCAGTGCGATAACGTAGTTGTATGCCTTCCTCAGTATCTAAAGCAGGGTTACCTAAATGGCTATGTGTTGATACCTCATCTGAGACTAAATTATCTGAGACTAAATTACTTAAATAAAAGTTCATGTTGAATTACTTCTATTTCTTTGTTTGATTTGTTTTTTACAGTAAACTTTTTGGCTTTAGAAACTGCAGATCATTAGGCTGTTATTCAATCTTGACCATACCTGTTCCCTCCACTGAACTTTAGGAGTCCTAGTTTCACTACAGTATTTATGTATTATATGTATTGTACTCATTAGATAAATAGAAGACATAATTCCAGGAGATAGCAACCTGAGAAAACACCAGAAGTTATTCTAGGTCTTTCCTCTAAATCTTAAGTAATTTAAGTACTGGTCTGAAGAGACCAATGGCTTTTTAGCTCATTCATTATCTAAGGCTTTGGTCTAGCCCCTATCACAGACTTCTTGGCAAAAGGCAGAGGCTAGCCACACCACTCTTTCCTTAGGCAGATCAGCTTTGGAAGCAGGCTCTGAACACTGATTTCACAGATGAGCCAAGCTACAGCTCCAACTAGGTGCCTGAGGCCAGGCAGCATCACCTTTCTGCCCTCCCTAATTTGTTGGCTCTTGCCCTCTCTGTTGATATGGTATATGTTGATACATATCACTTTCTTGGACAACCGACCTTCTTTGCTCACTACAGAAAGTGGAATTACCTAATTTATCACTGGAAATTGTATTTGGGGGCCGGTATGCTTACTTTTGTTGGTGCTATGTTAAGTGCAAAAGTAAGTTTATTATAGCTTTTAGCTTCAAATGGGGAATACCATTTTCTTTAACTATTTTGATAAAAAAAAAAAGAGGTTGCAAACAAGTACTTATTTCTATTTCTTTGGATGTACAATAAATTTTTACTGTTAAGTCCTTAAACTGAATTTAGTTATCAGTACTGATGCTGTCTATGTATTGTTTTGTATTCCAAACAACCCCAGAAGAAGTAAATATCACTCATATATGTCTGGTTTCATTTATGACTCCTGTCTGCTAATACCATTATGTTTGGTTTTAACAATACTGAAATGCAAAGGTTAAATTAAGCCAAAATAAAGAAAGCCTAAAAAAATTCATTGACATAAAACCAGTTATAGATAAACATCTTGTACAATTAAGCCCTACAGGGTTCACTACACCTTTAAGATGGAACTTTAAATTTCACATAAAGAGTTTCTTCTGGGAAAATGTAGCAGAAGCACTTGGCTATGGCACCTGTAACTTTGGAAACCAAGTAAGGCATAGTGTGTGTATTCATCTTGGCCCCAGACAGAAG
This sequence comes from Chloroceryle amazona, assembly GCA_027560015.1. Taxonomy (NCBI): domain Eukaryota; kingdom Metazoa; phylum Chordata; class Aves; order Coraciiformes; family Cerylidae; genus Chloroceryle; species Chloroceryle amazona. Next base: position 42,683 of record JANHFX010013091.1, on the reverse strand, counting down.
CACACTAGAGGAGGGTAAGCTGTAACTGTATATGAGAATTTTATAACACTGTAAGTGTGCTGATAGAATTTTGTAACATAATTAAACTTAAGTATATAAACAATACATAATCATAAAAGGGCAAATGGAAATTTCTGGGGTCCAGAAAAACATGTTCAAGCAGTGAAAGCTGCAAGGTAATAGCTAATGATTTATGGCAGGCAAGAAAAATCTGTGATGAAACTAAAATAACCCTGCAGAAAGAGCAGGACAGATGTCGAATGCAAACAGAATGATCCTGCAGCATAAGCAAGAAAGATGTCTGGCAAAACAAGAGCAAGCCCTGGTCCCCAAAATAAGATACATTATGTCAATGGCAGATGAGATCTGCTTTTCTACTGGGAGGGAGTGAGGAGCATAATGCATCAGCAATGAGAAAAGCCCATTGGCCAAGGCAACAATGACAATCAGTGCTAAGTAGTGTCAGATCCCTGGTATTGTACATTTGTAGCTATTTCAGGTTATAAGTGTTAAGGACTGACTGCTTTGAATATGTATTGATAACAATTGAAAGTGATTAAGAGCTAATCATTATCAGTGTGCCAATAATGACTGTCAATAAGTGTTGATCTGTTGAAAGTGGACTAACTCATTAATCTTTCAAACACTCCATATCAGTAATCTCCAATTTTCTGACTGATGCATAGACATATGCATGTATACATATCCATATATAAATGTATATATACAATGTGCTTATGGTAATGTATATATTACATATATATTAATGTGTGTATATATGCAACCACACATGTATTCAGTAACAGCAAAAGCATCTTCAGATATGCCCTCTCAGATATCCCTTTCAGGGAATTTCACTCCATCCTCCAAAACACACTGTATAAAGGCAGGGAGCCACACTATAGCTCCCTGATGCCAGAATTAAGAAGATCTTGGATTGAACTGCTTGGAAGAAATAGTTTGACTCATCCAAACAGAAATAATTTGCCTGGCAGCTTCTGAGGAACTTAATACACTTCACATGGTTGCATTGCACTTTCAAGGACCCTGGTTTCTTCTGGTACTGCACATCAGCCTGCAGGATACAATTCTACTTACATCAACGACCTTCAGATCACAGGGTCTTAGCGTCAACTTCTACCATATAAGGGAGACAGTAACCTGACAACCAGCACACAGCAGCTCGAGTTGAATGCCTTACAACACTCTCTGCAAACATTACGAATCTGTTGGTAACTTTCAGGAGCTGTTGTGAAGTTTATTTTGCCCAAAAGGAAGGGTTTCAACAAAGCAGTTACACAATACTTCACTTTATAAACTTTATATATCAAACCTGTAATCACAGAATATGGAGGACTTAGTATAGAAAGTACAAAATTACATTCACTAAAATAAGAAATGTTTGTATTTGTACAAAGCCTTGTTTGGTACCTTGACTCTCAACAGCAAAAATATCTGCAGCAAGCTGTAGCAAGTCTCTGAATGAACCTTGACATATTTCTATCATGGCAAAAGCCCGAGTTCTACACATAAGAAAGTGGTTTGGATATGAACATACCTTTGTCTTACAGCAGAATGCACTAATTTTATATTAGATATTATTTATCTTGGTATTTTTCCAGTCTTAGAGTAATTAAGTGAAATAATGACCATGGGAGGACTGGATCCATTTCAAATTAATCAGTAATGTAATAGTTTCTGTTTATTTCTTATGCTTCTATCACAATATAATCAGTCTTTGCTTTGTTTCCTAGTATTCCTGAGTATGTTATACTTACAGATGAACACACATGATACAACCTTTTAAAACTCACTGCAGGCAAAATTCAAATCTGAGAAAATCTCTTTAGTCTGCTTTTTATGGATTCTTTTAAATCTAGACACAATTTGGATGCAACTGAACTCAATTTTAAAAACAATAACAGGACATATGCCAAAGTGCCCTTGACTTTTATAATGGTCTGTTAGGTAGTAATTTCACCAAATTGCTTCACAAGTGAAGTAACTTGCAAATTTTAAATTTTTAGTATATTTCTTTCAGTGGCTCAGCATAGTTCATCATGACCCATAATGGCAGATAGTGCTGTTAAGATGAGGCCCATATCACAGAGACAGAACACAGTATCATAGATTATTTTTATTGCTTCCTAGAAATTCAGGGAATACTTGAAAATATGCCTGCTAAAGTAAATCAGTCTGATTAAAAATACAGAAAGAGAGTCAAAGCCAGTGAGATAACAGAGCACATGCTGTGATGCTATCCCATTCACTAGACACTTTAAGGTAAAATACCTATAGGGTTAAGTCTGATCTTGTTGAAGGAAGCCTGGACTAGATAAAAGAACTGAGGTAAGAACTTTTAGAAAGTATCTTTTAAAAACTAATATGTTGCTTGAGTAATTTGGACTACAGTTCTTCCTGTTTTATTTTACAGATTTATATAAATATTGCAGCAAGTTCCTCTTACCCATTATCAGAAGGCAGTAGCTTCATTTATACCTGTAAAAATTTCCCCAGAGATCGGTATTTGGATTTATTTTGTATTTTTGTAAACGTAATAAGTAAAGCTTTCTGCTCTTTTTTTTTCTATCTGTTGAAGAGAAAATAGGCATTCCATGTAATCTCAAAGCAGATGTGACCAATAAAAATAACTCATAGGTTTTCTCAAAAAAAACCCACTTGTGTAGTAGAACAAAACATGCATTATAGAGAAGAGAGATGACTGGTTCAGCAGGTGCTTTTCAAGAAAAAGCTGTTTTTTGGTGGAAGGTTTATGTTGCCAGCAACAGGTTTATAAATGTAGGTGAGGAAATTTAAAAAAAAAAAATGTTTTTTCTTGTGGCAGACATAACTCAAGAAAGTATCTATGCTTATACTGCCAATTTGTGTAGCTGGGCTGATATTCAGGACACAACGGACTGTACATTAGGTAATATGTAAAAATAGATGTACAGTCTGACATGCAGTTTTAGGCTTCAGGGAAATCCCAGCCAAACAAGTGACGGACAAGGTCTGCATCACTTTCTGTGAGCAATGTTTGCCCCACGGTGGAAGCACTGCCCCTGAATTCATCACATGGCAAGAAGTCACCCTTCACGGGTGATTAGGGAGACCAGGATACCAGAGGGGAAGGAGAAAAATCACTCCAAAAGATTCCCCATCTTGCATTTTCCTCTCTCCCAGTCACCAAGTCTTTGTGCCTGATCTCTCACCAGGTAATTAAGATGAACAAATGTAATCAGAAAGAGTTTTGGAAGAGACCATAGGGCCAGAATAGAAAGAGAATTTTACAGTTTTTTAATGTATTGAATGTGCTCCTTGTTATTTCAGTATGCTGTATGTTATAGCTTTATAATAATTTCTATTTTTTTTATGCTGTAGGCAAAAGAGAATATGGCTTTCCTTTGTGTCATTTACAGTTAGCCTGATAGTTTGTAATTTCTTTTATAGTCAGGGCTACAAATTATATGTGCTACAAATTATATGTAACTATTGATTAGGTCTTAGACCTCATCTTGCACTGATCTACACTCTTACTATAGATAAAGAAGGAAGCATAAATTTAGGAATAGAGAAAGTCATGAAAATATCATCATTCTAGTCTTTCACTTTACAGTAACAGAACAGCAAAAGGACATTCAAAACTAAAACCAAAACCAACAAACTCAGACCAAACAAAAACAAGACATGGCATGATGACCTTGATTCATAGGACACAATAAGCACTCCAGAACAGAGGATTGTCTTTTAAATGTTCTAAAACTCAGAGTAAAGCTCTACTGGTTCAAAAATTTATCTTAAAATATATATTTTTAGAAAAGAATATATATGTGTATATTACATGATTTTACTCTTTAGAGTAAGAATTTATTACATTAAGTTTCATCTTTATATTTCAGTTTTAGGACCTATTGTAATTGTTTTTTACTACGAGTGACAAATATGCTTATATACTTATTCTGATTAACATTTATTTAGGCAGATAAATGCCTAAATTCATGAAAGGTTAATGATGATTATCTGAGTTCCAGTTGGAAGATTTTAAAATATGTCAAAATAAAGAGGAATGAAGATACCACATATGTGCAATACTTCACTAATGAAGACACTTAAAAGCAGCCTATAAAATATATGTATAAAGAACATATAAATAAAGACTATGTAAAAAACTGTAAGCAAGTAAATGTCAATTTGGACCAAAACCAAGAAGGCAAATTCCAAGTTGATTATATAAGGAGACTGAGAAGATGGTGGTGCTTAAATTTGCTAAAAAAAAAATAAAATCACAAACTTGTAACAGAAGTAGAGTCTAATTCTAAAAGCAAAGTCAGTCATGAATAAGATTCTGGAACCTGGTACAGAAATAGAGTGCCTGCCCTTGGACTTAAAAATCACGGGAAGTGTTATTTATTTAATTAATTATTTTAAATACTTCCTTTACTGTTCAGTTATAGTTTAAGTACAGCTACAGCTGTTTCAGAACTTAATTTCATAAAGTTCACTTTAGGTAGAATGCTAAATTTACGACTGAATTCACTGCTTTGAACTTTCTCAATTCTATTTGCCAATCCACACCTCGATGCAGTCATTTAATTTAATTTTTTGTCACCTTCAAAAATAATTCTCAATTTCTCTTTTATGTCTTGACTTTTTTTAACTGAGTCTCATTTTACAATATGCTCTTGCAAATATATGTAACTAAAAAATTGCATTTCCTTATCTTATATTTTCCATTACTTAATCTCTTTTTCTTGGTTATTGGTATCATTTCACACTGTCATCTTTACAGCATCAGAGAAAGCTGCTTCCTATGGTAGCAAAACTGTAATTTAAATTTGATCTACAAGATATTATGGAGCAGATGGGTCTTATTGTGTGCCTCCTTGGCCTGAATCTGAATGAAATCACTGAGTCATGTAGCTACTGGGATGTTTGCAGTAATTGTTTGTTGATTTTCTTTTGGCCATTTGAGGCTGAAAGCACTTTTGATTTTTTTATTATACATTGAAGGAAGGTCACTTATTTGATTTGTGATCGTGTTCAATTCTTCTGTTAATGCTTGTGTCAAATATAGTGTAAATGTCTGTTTTATTATGTACACAAGACTCTTTATAATTGACATTTAAATTGTAATCAGTGCATTTATCTGAAATTGAAGGTTCTGAAAATGAAATAGTTTTATCCAGGGAAATAGAGAACTTTTTATAAAAAGTGATAGTCTTAATCCTCATGTTAACAGTTTCAGAAACCAAGAGGACATATTACCTTTCAGTAATTACCTTTCTCAGTGCAGTATTTTGTCTGACAGTATTAATACCCCATGTTCAGTATTAATTTTTGGATGAGGCACAAAATGTTTATACTGTTTGCTTTATGACAAAATACATAATCTGAGGACTATAAATCATCTCTTTTCTTTCCTGCTATGGGAAATAGAAACCCTGGATAAATATTACCCAAATCTTGCCCAGCTACATAGTTCTGCTGCAATTACCCAAATAAAAACACAAGTGAGTTCTTAAGAGGCCCATGTCACAGAGAGATTGAATGCCTGTGGCCATGTTTGTTCTGTCAAAGACAACTTCTACCATAAGATCTTCCTTCTAAGTCATAGAATCATAGAATTGTCAGGGTTGGAAGGGATCTTAAAGATCATCTAGTTCCAGCCTCCCTGCCATGGGCAGGGACACCTCCCACTAGATCAGGTTACTCAGAACCCCATCCAGTCTGGCCTTAAAAAACTCCAGGGACCTGGGGTTTCCACCACCTCTCTGGACAACCTGTTCCAGTGTCTCACCACCCTCATGGTGAAGAATTTCTTCCTAATGTCTAATCTGAATCTACCCAACTCTAGTTCTGATCCATTCCTTCTAGTCCTACCACTACCCTACATCCTCACCAGCCTTCTTTCAGCCCCCCTTAAGATAATGGAAGGCCACAATAAGGTCTCCTCAAAGCCTTCTCTTCTCCAGACTGAATAACCCCAACTGTCTGTCTATCCTCATAGGAGAGGTGCTCCAGCCCTCTAATTATCCTCATGGCTGTTCTCTGGACGTGTTCCAGCATGCTCATATCTTTCTTGTAATAGGGGCTCCAGAACTGGATGCAGTACTCCAGATGGGGTCTCACAAAAGTGGAGTAGAGGGGGAGAATCACTTCCCTCGACCTGCTGGCCATGCTTCTCTTGATTCAGTCCAGGACAGGACTGGCTTTCTGGGCTGCAAGTGAACACTGACAACTCATGTTGAGCTTCTCATCCACCAGCACTCCCAAGTCCTTTTCTTCAGGGCTGCTCTCAAGCCAGTCACTGCCCAGCCTATAAGTCTATAAGTCACTGCTACTTACTGTTGTGACAAAATTATAATGAAAACTTTGCTGCCTCACAATATGATTCCTGGGTTTTTCATGTTCCCTTTTACAACAAATTACAATGTTTCCTTTAAAATACTGTGCATATTAATATATTATTGATGAAAATATCCCCCTCCCATTTATTTTTTTATGCAACAGCTGCCCAACAGCTCAACATCTTTTTCTCTGAGTAATGCAGGGTCTGCTGTTTGATAGCATACTGTCCACTCTGAGACATTAGCATGGCTGCCTCATTCAAACTAAACCTCTTCAAACTAAAACAATGTTAACTTCTTGACATTGAACTTACAAATATATGTTCAATAAAGGCTAGCTGTGACAATTTGACTAATATGAAGGGCATTGATTAGGATGGGTAGGGATTCAGATTTTTCTTTGTTAGCGTCCCAAATGCTTCACAGAGAAAATGATAGTTAGCTGACAAGACAAAAACTAGCTGCAGACTACCTCTGTGATACACACCTGCTTTCATCCTAGATTCTTTGGAATAAAGCTCAAGCAAACAGAGTGAAACAGGACTGTAGCCCTTCTCATACCACTTATTATCTGGCTTTATCTTAGACCACCTATGTCATCATCCTCTGGTACTATAGTATCCCTCTACATTCACTGCTGAAACTGTTTTGATCATATGATGGTTTGAGAAGGATGATCTATGCCATAAACATGTATGTGCTTATGTACACATGTACATTGTGGTTACAAAAATTATTAACTCCAGGCACCCTCAACTGCTTGCCTGTTTTAGCTTAGCTAAAAGAGATCTCTTGTAGCTGCCTATTTTTACTGAAGTGAATAAAGGAGTGCTCATACAGTTTAGGAATAAAATGAGCAGCAGCTGAGTTGACAATTATGTTCTTTCCTGTGTAGTACACCTGTAGCCAAAGGCTGCCCTCATGCCTTGTTATGAAGTCATTTCTGTGTCACTGTAATTCAAAAGAATCCCTGATGTGAAGTCGTGCTTTCACTGCCGCAAGGGTTAGGCTCAGCCACATGAACATAAAGCAAAACAGGACTTTTGACAGAGTCCTTACTCCCTAGAATAAAGAACTTCCTCTCCATCTTAGCTTTTTTTTAACAAAAATAAATTTTTAATTTTTTTCCCCAAGTCAATGCACAAACTGTAAAGTGAGCATATGACTCACGCACTCAACAGCACAATCCTGGCATTTTTTCATAAATACAGTTACAATCATAATCTGTTGTCATATATATAATGGAAACATAGAAAACTACTAATGGAAGCATCCAAAAAATATTCAGAAATATGGATAAATGCAAATCCATGTAAATGCAGCTGTTCTGAATTAACTTTTCCCCACTACTACCTAAAAGAAAGAGATTATGCCATGTGTGCCTGGTTGTCAGCTCAGTATCGTAGTGAAAATATCTGTCACTTTGCATCCCCTTGTAGAAGTTTCCAAACAAGTACTTCTGATTTTAAGAATTATAATACTTTAGTTAGTTGTGCAGACTTTCATGCTACTGAGTTACATTTTTCTTCTTTTGGCAATAGCCTTCTATCATGTGCAGGTCTGATGTTTCCCATTTACCAAAGTTCATAAATTTGTGTGGAACAAAAGTTTAAGATTGAAACCAGCAGCAAAGCTCTGATCTCAAACTTGTCCTGTTTATACATACAAAAGTTAAAGAGTTTTACTAAGTAAACTGTGTACCACATTCAGTTAAGATGTAGATATGTGTCCAAATGGTTTGATCCATGAACTGAAAAAAGGAGTGAGTGAATCACTATATGCAAGGTCATTGACCATCTTTCTATTTGCTACAGATTTTTAGCACCCACCTGAACGGACTGATATCCCCATTCGTCCCCCAGTTGATACACAGAAATTTTACTGGTATATTTTACTCTTATTTTTTTATTGTGTTATATAGGAGCCTTGCTTGTATTCTTTTCTTAGCCTCACTTGCATATTTTAGTCATCTGTTGAGTAGAGTTCATAATAAGATGTTTGAAACATGAGACTTCTCACCTTGCAAAGATCAAACAGGCCTTGAGATGGTTCATTAAGCCAGAGTACCCCTGATAACAGGAACTCAAGATATCAAGATAAGCACAGAAGAGGACAACAGTGTTAAAATAAGCACTTGAAAACTAATATAAACTGATATTCTTGGAGCATTCCAGGGCTGAAGTATGGATAAGCTAACTCCATGACCACGTGTGTGCAAAGGAAGCCCAAAGATCAACTAACAGCTAGTGTGAGGAAGACTAGAATGACCACCGGAGGGGGAAAAGGCCTTAACCCTAATTTTATTAGGCATGCTCAGACTATGTAAATGAATTCTGAGAATCATTAGCATAACACTGCCCTTTCCAGGAGATCTCATGAATATGTATGCTTTTTCTGTTTAAGAGATGGTGTAGTTTGTTGATTCTTTGGAGCACTTACTGAGCAGAATCCCCAGTGCTGCAATAAATAATGCCTGCTTAATAGCACCTTTGCTGTTATTGGGTATTTATCTTGGAATCCTTACCCAGCTGCACCCAGCCTCTCACCTCAGTGAGGAACGTTAGAAAGCAATGGGGTTTGGAAGCTCTGGATTTTAGTTTCACACCTGAAGAAATTCTGAAAAATGTGAGAGTGGATGATTAGGTGTGCCATGAATCACAGGCAAAGAACAAAGAATAAAAATGTCATGAAAAAAAATGAAGCAGTGAAGGAATACAATTTTCTGCATATTAAATAGTATGCTGTCAAATATTGAACCATAGCCATCTTAAAATTGACCAATGAAAGAAAACTAAAAAATGTGTTTGTGTATGTCACATAATCTCATTCAACTGGGCAAAAAGGCTGATAATTCTAATTTATTTATTAAAAAAAAAAAAAAAGAAAATAAGAAGATTCCCCACTTAATTAACTAAATCTGTAAGAGAAGGGAATTAAACCACTTAAAAATGACCCCTGGATAACTGGCTTTCAAAGCAAGTAAAGGTTGGTGAAGGAGAAAGGTGAGAAATGGGATCAAAGATGGTTTCAACTCTTGCTTAAGTAATCTAATCTCTACAGAGATATAAATTTTAGCCATAATACCAAAGCAAAGTTCACCTTAGAACGACCAAAGTTTAGAGCTATAACAGGAAAAGACACTACATATGTGTGGAGGAAATGTAGCATTGTTCCGCTAATTCAGAAACCTTTAAATGAATTTGTTTTAAAGAGATAGGTGATGTAAAAATATTACAAGTGATAGGTAATAAATACACTGACTAGCACTACCATTAATCTTGTTTAGGACTCAACATGAACCTACAGAGGGCTTTTGGCAATTTATAAAAACATGCGCTAACACAAGGAGTTATGGGGAGACTGAGAAGTTTCATCAGTGAATCCTAGGTAGTCAGTGAATTTGTGGAGACTTTTTTTTTTAAAACAAACAAACAAACAAACAAACAAATTGCCATTGCATCCCTTTAAATCATGCACCTAAAAATATGAGAGTAATATGTCAGATTTATATAATATTCTTTATTTGCAGGTTTCAGACCTTTGCATGAACTAATTTATCAACTAAAAATGGATTTCTCATCAGGAAATGAATTCAGCATAACCCTTGACAAGGTTTCCAGTGCAAAACAGCTGGTTTAGAGAAAAATTGCATATATAGGTATGTATAATTTAGAAACTCTAGTTTCATGGTTTAACTTCATAGGATAGAAAAGCATTAAGCATTATCACAAGTTCTTTGTGGGTTTAGAGCCATTACAATATATATCAACTAAATGTGAAAAACACATTCCACAATTAGGCAAAATAAAATTGAAGCTACTCTTCACAGTTCATGATTACTGTCAATATTTTAGAGACAGTATGTTGATGAGAGAAAAATATGTGGAGTAAGCATGAGTGTCCTCTTCTCTTGATAATAATGCTATACTTATAATGTAGCTTTACAAGCAGTTTGCTTGGAGTAAAATATGTATGATTAGAGCTACTTTTGTTGTTAGCTTTGAGCTGTTTTCCCTTTGCCAGTCATTATAAAGGAGGAGATAAACCACAGAATGGGAGATGCAGTTGAATTCTGATAGATAACCAAAGTGATTCCACTCCCATTCCACCACCGAACATTTTGTTGTTGTTGTTTTGTACAGTAGTACCAGTGATTCAGGAGCTTCTTTGACTTGTAATGTCTGTCACTATGTGTGATAGAATGAGGTCTGGTCACACCTGAACCTCAAAAACAGACTCGTTCATATGTACAAGAGGAATAATCTGCTACCACACAAGCAACAGTCACTCTTCAGCAGGGAGTACTGGATTTAAACAGCTGGGACAAGAGGCTGTCCTTGAGTTAGGAGAGCTCTTCCAAACACTCCTGTGAAATTAAAAGAAATAAATTGTGGTTTTCATTCTGTGAAAGCAGAGAACCATGAAAACTCAGTTACAGTGAATTACTGGCCAAATAACTATTACACACTCTGTGCGTGCATGTCTGTGTGTATGAGTGTGTGTGATCCTGTGTGTGAGCGTGTGTGAGTATGTGTTCGTGAGCCTGTGTTTATGAAAGGTTGTTCCCAGACATCTGTAGGAAGCTATTGAGTGCTATTCACAGCATTTTTGAAGTCTGTATCAGAATGAACGCCTGCCAATGCCTTTGATAAAAGACAGGAAACTCCCGTTCATCTCCCAGCCAGCTGCTGTTGTTACCAGCTCATTTGCTGCTTCCTCTTTCCCCTTCAGGAGACTTTTTTGTGACTTTTTTTTTGAGACTTTCCTTTTTGTGAGTAGAGTGGGCCATTAATCTGTAGCAGGAACAACAGATTGAAACACAGCAAAGAAAATCTAAGCATGAAACTGGTTTTATTGTATGACTAATTAAAAATTAGAAGAGGGAAAATGATAAGTCATTCAGTATTTTATTGTGCATCATTTCTGCCAAACACTTCTGCCACTGTTTCAGACACTAGTGCAAGCATTGCTCCCGCCATTCCCCTTGAGCCTGGTACAGTTATCTTCTGTGGTGAAAAGGTACATGTTAATGTTATCCTTACAAAACCCTTAGGAAAGAAATAATAATAAAAAGCAAAAATTTTAACAAGCAACACTTCTCATCTCCAGTACTGAATAATGTATCTAATTTCTTCCATCAAGAATTTTTAAGAAGAAAACTTGAGAAGGAATGGAAACATAATTAAAGACAAGGTGACATTTTCACTAAGGCTAATTTTCACTAATAGAAAATAAGAAAAATAACTCCTTTTATGTGATTACCTTTGTCTCATTAAATTGCAGGATTACTTCACTGAGATCACATACAGCTAAAGGCTAAACAGTGAGACTGAGCAGTCACAATGCACTCTTCCTGCTCAGAGCACCCCCACTTTAAATAATTAGTTCATTAAAACATTCTGACAAGATGTTTTTCAATAAGTTGACTGATTACTATAATAAAAATGTGTTTATATAATTATCTCTTTGTGATTGGTAACCTGGCCATTTTCTTAAGTGTACATTGTTATAAGGAAAGAAAAGCAAGTTATAGTACCATGGCTATACACATCCTCATAATTCTGGAATATTGATTATTTTGAAGAATCAGAATTTTAAAATTGATCTATACATTGTTTTGCTAAGAAAATTCCTGACAGAGAATATACTGATGGGGCAGACTTGGTCAGGATAACTTCTTTAACAGTTTACGCTGGTTCTCTTTCTGATTCTATTATTCTTATTATTTAAGGCAAGATCCATGTCACTGAACGCAGGATAATGAAAATATATACAATTGATTTAAACTAGTCGACTAAGTATGCATGTAATCAATGGACAAGAAAAGTGGAGGGTTGTCCTTGTCTAAGATGAGAATCCGAGGCAGTTTGGATAAATTGGCTTCAAGAAAAGTCTAGCCAGTGTTTGGGCAGCTTTAACAATGGCTTTTAAGGAATGTCAGAAGGAAACTGTATAAATTTGTGCCTGACAAATAATTGATCTATGTTATGGATACGTGGCTTAGACTGGTATTGATGGAAGCACCATGCATTCTGGGAGGTATAACATGTAAAAGACATTTCATGTTGACTGATAGAGCCTAAAGGCAGTTGAAGGAGAATGAACTTGTTTTCAGGATAGGTTGTTCCAGGACCAAGAGGCATCAGTTTTTTAGGCAGATGGAGGTGTCTAGAATATAGCACTCACTGTCCAGTGTTAAAAAAAAATCACCTGAAGTTGTCTGTATGCATATATGACAAGACAAACATAGTCTTGAAGCAAAGAAAGGTAAACCTGGGTCAGATTAGCATGGTAATAACATGTCAGTTTAGTCCTACAAAAGTCATTTAGATGAATGCTGTGAAAGAAAAGGGACAAACTGTTATCCCTACTATTTTTCAGAGGCAGTAAAGAAAATCATGTTAAGCATAGTGAATATTTCTAATGAATTAAGGATTTCCAAAGTCAAATTACAGTGCCAGTATACACTTCTGTTTTCTCTCAAGCTGTTATTATGGTTAGTTACCAAATGCATAGATGAACAAACTTAAGTCATGGCATAATTGCAAAGACTATTATACCGAATCAGATTTTCCATCCTATAAAAATTGAGATCATCACTAAATATTTATGGTTCACTTTGTAGAACTATTCATCTGTTCATTTTTTAAGGTAGCGTTGTACAGCATAGCTTTATTTTTAAACACTTCACTTAAAAGGAAGAGTTCTAGCTTGACTCAAATATTTAAGTTTCTTTTTCAGCTTTGCCCATGTCTGTGGTGTTAGTTTACTTCTGTCTTCATTGCTAAATATCTCAATTGCCATCCACACTTCAAAATCACAAACTATTTCTCACAACTTCCTTCATCCCAAAATCTCTATTTCCCCTTTCAACCAGCTGCAGAGATATCTGGTGCCTCAAAATAAGAGTGTTTTCATGTTAAAAATGCTGTTGAATAGAGCTGAACAAGGGATATTTCCAACTTTGAGTACAATTCAGTTCTGAGGTAATTCAGACATCACTGAAAGAGCGTTAGCAAAGAATCAATCCTGTCACAGCATAGTGATATCTTTTTCTTTTTGAAAAGTTCATTGCATTTTGAAATAACATAGTGTGTGTTGACAGAAGTCTCGACACATTAACCAAGAGGTGTTACAGTCCTGTGTATGCCTTGCGTGACTTGACATAGCATTTGAATAGTGAGACACAATATGCTGTCAGGAATTTTTCTGTCATTCTGGGGTATACTATTTTCATGTAATTTCACCAAAGTATTTCTGATGTTTTGAAATTGCTGGGTTTTTATCACTGTCTGGCACTTTCTGTATCCTCATACATACACATGTATATATGTACGTGTGTAAAAACCTATGATAGATGATTAAATGTAATGTTTAATATTAAAAAAAAATAGAACATAGGCAAAATTCCTGATATTAGCTGTGGTGGGTTAAGCTTGGCAGGCTCTCAGGTGTCCACCAAGCCACTATCTCACTCATGCTCCTCAGTATCACTGGAGGAGAAAATACAATGAAAAAGCTCATGGCTAGAATAAGGACAGGGAGATCACTCAACGTTTACTGTCATGGGTGAAAGAAACTTTGGAAAACGAATTTCATTTAATGTCAGTTGAACATAGAATAGGATGGCTAGAAACAAAACCAAAACTAAACCTACCTTCCTCCCAATTCCCCTGTCTTCCCAGGTATACCTCCTTTCATCTGCCCCCACAAATGGCACAGGCGGATAGAGGGAGTAGAGGTTACAGCTGTTGTGCAGTGTTTTTTACACTTGCTTAGATATGTTACCACAGAGAGGCCACCAGCATGACTGATGGTCTCATCTTTGGTCAGTGGAGAGGTTTGTCTTGGAGCCATCTGGAACTGCCTTTACCTAACATGGGGAGCCTCTGGTGCCTTGTCACAGAAGCCATCCCCGCAGCTCCTCTGCTACCAAAACTTTGTCATTTAAACCCAGTACACTAGCTCTGTCAGACTGAATTGATTTTGACCTGGAGAAAACTTTTAATTAAATTTGTAGTGTACTTATCTGTCCTGGTAAATTATTTTGAGACAAGATCTTTACTTAATCATTCCATATGATTATCCTTAGTCTAAAGATATTTGAGGAAAAATTAGAACAAAAGAATAATTAAGATAGATTTAATCAACCATACTAAAGAGTAAATTGTAGTAGTTTTGGTTCATAAGTGCTGAGAAGCAATAAGGAATAATTTCAGGAAAAAAATTGTTTTTTCACTTCTATGAACTTAAGTATTTATCAATACTTCATGGACTTTAGGAATGAATTTTTATGGTCAGCTGCATGAGTACAATTCCAAAGAAAACTGATAAAACTTGTAAAAGCCCTAAATACATTCAGAATGTGTAAGCTGACCTGACACCTAGGGAGAGCACAGCAAGACAGAAGGGTCTGGACAATAGCATCAGATAACAGTACAGTATTTATATGGTGATCTTTCCATTCTCTTCCTGCTATACAGAGAAAGATTGTTCTCCCGTGGCTTTAATGACAGATTAACAGTGCCTCTGCAATCAAGTGCTTTTATTTAAACTGTCTCTCCTCTTCTAAGCTTTTCTGAATATGTCTGAATTTCACTCTGCTGTAGAGAGCCCATACGAAGGCTATCTACCCTTTACTAACAAACTTCTTGAAAACCATTGGCTTAAAGGAGTTTGCAATGGGTCCAACCTGAATGCATAGTTTAGGTTCAATACAGCAGATGACCAAAAAAGAAAAAGGTAGAATACCTGCCAAGTGACACTCCAAAAGTTTAGGTCTTCAGGGTTAGCACTTCCTTACCTTCAAGTATACTGTTTAGTTTGAGTGATTCAAATCAATGTTAATTATATCTCAAATATCTTGCTGAAATAGTGTCAGTATTCTGCTGCCCACAAGAATGTATTCAAAAAGCATTCTGCTTCCTGCAAGAAGGAAGACCATGGGAATTACAGACCAGTCAGGCTCATCTCCATCCCTGGAAAGGTAACGGAGCAGCTCATTCTTAAGGTCATATCTCAGCACATGGAAGAAAAGAAAGTTATCAACAGTAACCAGCATGGATTTACTAAAGGAAAGTCATGTTTGACTAATCTGATAGCCTTCTACAATTGTGTGACTGAAGGGGTAGATGCAGGGAGAGCAGTGGATGTTGTCTACCTTGACTTCAGCACGGTTTTTGACACTGTCTCCTGTAACATCCCTGTGAATACGTGCAGGAATTGTGGGTTAGAAGAGCAGTGAGATGGGTTGAGAACTGGCTGAACAATAAAATTCAGAGGGTTGTGATCAGTGGTGCAGAGTCTAGTTTGCAACCTGTAAGTAGTGGTGTTCCCCAGGGGTCAGTTTTGTGTCCAGTCTTATTCAACATCTTCAGCAATGACCTCAGTGAAGGCAGAGTCTACCCTCAGTAAGTTTGCTGCTGATGCTAAACTGGGAGGAGTGCCTGACACACCAGAAGGCTGTGCTGCCATTCAGTGAGATCTGGATAGACTGGAAAGCTGGGCAAAGGTAAACCTAATGAAGTTCAACAAGATAAGTGTATCATCCTACACCTGGGGAGGAACAACACCATGTGCCAGTACAGGTTATGGGTAGACCCACTGGAAAACAGTCCTATGGAGAGGGACCTTGGCATGCTGGTGGACAGTAAGTTATTCGTGGAACAGCAATGTGCCCTTGTGGTCAGGAAAGCAAATGGTATCCTGTGGTACGTAGAGAAAAGTGCATCCAATGGACATTCTCCTTCCCCTCTACTCTGCACTAGTGAGACCGCATCTGGATTATTGTGTTCAGTTCTGGTCTGCCCAGTTCAAGAGGGACAGGGAAATACTAGAGAGAGTCCAACAGAGAGCTGATTAAGTGACTGGAACATTTCTCTTAGGAGGAAAGGCTGAGAGCCCTGGAACTGTTCAGCCTGGAGAAGAGACTGGATCTTAGTAATGCTTACAAATATCTGAAGGGTAGGTGTCAAGTAGAAGGGGCCAGTCTCTTTTCAGTGGTGCCCTGTGATAGGATGAGAAGTAATGGTAGCAAGGTGAAACACAGGAAGTTCCACCTCAACATGAGGAAAACTTTTTCACTGGGAGAGTGACAGAGCACTGGAACAGGCTGCCCAGGGTAATTGTGGAGTCTCCTGTAGAGATTTTCAAGACCTGCTCGGATCTCTTCCTATGTGGCCTGCCCTGGGTGTTCCTGCTCTGGCAAGGGGGTTGGACATGATGATCTCCAGAGGTCCTTTCCAACCCTTACTGTTCTATGATTCTGTGATTTGGTTTTGTTTTTGGGGATGTCTGCACCTACAACAATGGAAATCCTGCCATACCACCATTGTCCTTGATGTTTTTTTGCTGGAGGGAAGTAAAGGCTGTGTTCAGTAGAAGTTTAAAGGTATGTCGAGTTCGCATTTCCCTCCCTGCAACATTCCCAATCACTCCTGAACTGCAGACATGAACAAGAGGTGCAGCTCTATTGTACTGAAATAGAAGAGAATGAGCAGGACACCACATAGTCGAAAGACATGAACAACCAGACAGCATATTTAAGAGACAACTTACACTCAAAACTCTTTCTAAGTGCTCTCACTGACTCCCAGTGAAAAGTGAAGAAACAAAAAGCACCATACCTTTTAAAATATTTTGCTGATAACCAATATTCTGTGTAGTAACTACACCAAAATGACTCTGACCAAAACCTCTGCAAGCCTGTTGGCAATATATTTTGATTATTTCAAACTTATCTAAACAATGTGTGTGGATTACAGAGAAAGGTATAGCTGAGTTTGTCAGTGATGATCCTGGAACCAAGGTCAGCTCAGATATAAGGTACCACATCTGGAAAGGGGCACTGATGTCTGTACCAGGCATTTTAGAAAGAACAGAGAATTGACAGGACATCCTTTCACAGAGCAAGGAAGCCTTGAGAGCACAAAGGTCTACTCTCATGAGCGTCCAGCTGTGAAGAGCTATGAGTGTTAGACAATTCTTAACCTTTCCTCTGCTATATTTATAGTTTGACCTCTCTGAGTCCCTCACAGCACTTTAATAATTCTTCCGACTTTCCCTTAATCCTCTCCAATTTATCAATGCCCTTTTTGAATTGTGGATTTCAGAACTGGAAGCAACAGCCACACAGGGAGAAGTATAGTGGTAACATAATTAATTTTTACTCAATATTCTCATGGTTTTTGTCACGTTTGCCTTTTTTATATGCAACTGAATTGCGTTCATGCTTGGTGTGACTTCTTGCATCTTTTTTAGAGCAGCTGCTCTTCAAGATAGCATTTGTAGCCTCAAAGCATGGATTCTATTCACACTTCACTAGACAAAAATAGAATAGACTCGTCTATGTTGAATGGCAAATTGTATATTTATACCATATTTACCAAACAACCTACATTTCCCTTCTGAATACTACTTCCATGACATTCCTCTATGTGGACATGTGTGCATATGCTATAAATTCAATAAATAACAGCTTTGTTTTCCTCTAAATCATTGATAACAATATTAAATAGCAAAAAGTCAAGAACTGATCCTTAAAGATCTCATAGACATCAGTAAGAAAAGCTGTGTTGAATCAATATGAATTCTTCTATTGATTTTGTATCATCTGGCTTCTTAATCAAAATATCATACTGTAGCAAACTAAATAGTTTATGGAAGTGCAACAGATAAATTGTACTATTGCTGTTATCAATGAAACTTACATTTAAAAAAACCCACATTAATAACCAGGTAGAACTCATAAGCTCAGGCTCTCTATTATTGCTACCACCTCTCATTCTTTTGATAATTATGTATCTATTGTAGAAATGCCAAATCACCTAGCTGTTGAGCATTCAGGAGTTCACATCCAAGGCTCAGTATGGCAGTGATGTTCCATCATCATTAGCACTTTCAGGCAAACAGCAAAAGACATGAGCATCAGTCATCCAATAGTCACTCAGAAGTATTACACTTTCTACCTCAGTCTTCAGTCATGTGGTGATTAACAGATAAAGAATTGAGTTAAATTTAAAAAAAAAATGAAAACAAAACAAAAAAACACAAAAACAACCAACCAAAACACTACAAAAAACAACACACCGCCAAAAAAACCCCAAACCCACCACATAATAAAATTGATGCAGTTAACATAACAATTTTTTTTATGTATCTGCTAACTCACAGCAGGAATGAAAAGCAGGGAAGAGAAGGTTCAAGCAGGATCTTACCAATGTGTATAAATACCTGAAGGAAGAGTGCAAAGAGAATGAAGCCAGACTTTTTTCAGTGATGCTTAGTGGCAAGATAAGAGGCAACAGGCACGGAATGAAACATGGGAGGTTCCCTCTGGACATCAGCAAAACTCCTTTACTGTGAGGGTGACTGAGTACTGGAATAAGATGCCCAAAGAGGTTGTGCAGTCTTCCTCCTTAAAGAGAAAAAGAATCTGTCTGCACATTGTCCTGGGCAACTGGCTCTAGGTGAGCAGTGGGGTTCAACAAGGTGACCTCCAGAAATTCCTTCCAATCTTGATCATTCTGACATTCTGTAGTACATCTTAATGGAGATGTAGCTGATCACCTCTTTCAGCTGTGATACCTCTTGCATCCTGGGAAAATGCCATTACCTTTAGAATTATATATTGCTTAAATTTTGGACCATGGCAACTGAAATACTGAAGCAAAATGAAACATTCCTTGACAATTTACCTAGCTAGACCAGAAGTGTCTCAGAGAGTGCATTACACTTCCTAGTGGAGGAGAATGCTATCTTCTGCTGTAACCTCTGCACTGTCAGATTTCTTGTTCCCAGTTGCCCTCATCTGTATTTTCTTCCCTCTAGCTGACATAGTAAAGTAGGAGTAATTCTCATCTAACCAAGTTTCTACTTGGTTAATGGACCTATTTTATCTATTTTATTTTAAACAAAATCTATTATCTTGTAAGATTGTTCACATAAGATTTTTCATGCCTGAGATGGCTTCCACTGTTCAGCATAACTTTGGTCTGTGGTGAATTGATCAATTCAGAAGCATTTCAGAAAAAGTCTTTAAAAGTTAGAAAGAAAAAGTACAAAATGGGACGGACTATATATATTCATAAATATTCCTATGATAAGGGCCATCTAAGGATTTAAGAGAAATAAAGAAAGAGAAGCAAATGCTAAAATACAATAATACACTGGGAAAGACTAAGGCCAGTTTCACAGTAATCTTAGAAAGCTAAAGTGACATCACAGAGTCTATAAAAAATTAAATAGCTGCATAATATAGGCACAATCTAATGTTAAAGTCTGTACGTGTGACACAAAATTAAAATTAATTTTTGTACAAATTAGAACTGCTGAAAATAGCAACCACAGTACAGAAAATGTCAAGAAAATTCAAATGACAAGGTTATGGACCTAAATACCAGCATCTTTCTTCTTTGAACCAAGCTCATCTGTATCTGATAATATCACTTTACTTGGGCAAAATTAAACAAAACAAAACAAGTTTGATCTACTAGATGATATACTGAATTTGTACATATACAAATTTCTCCATATGGTCCATTATTTCTTTAAATGCTATTCCTCTTAACTGAAAATACATTTCAGTACTTTTTCTACTTTACTGTGGAAAAACCCAGATGAGCTCTGTTCCTAAAGGTGAACAAATTCCATCATCCACAAGCAAATCTAATCTCAATCTTTGAACAGACATTAAAAGAAAAAAAGCTTCAACACTCATTTCTGTGCTTACTTGGGAAAGGAGAGGGAGCAATGTGCAAGCTTCAGAAACATCCTTGATGAATATATTAAAGTTATGTTAGGTGTTCAAGAAACAGTATTTTCTGTCCTTTCAGGTAGAAATAAACACCTCATAAGCTTTATGTAAACTTTATACTTCACAGAACCAGTCATCTCATAATTAACCTAGGAAGGCACATTCCTGAAGGCTCTAGTTCAGTGTCCACCTTGAAACTGGGAAGTCAGGTACTATAACAGGAAAAGGAAAATCACAAATGCTGTGAAACAAGTTTTCAGTTCATTCTGTTTCAAAGCTAAGTATTGCAAGCTGTTTAAGTTGTGATACATGTATCTAAAGGACTAGTTGTCACTCACATTTCACTCCTTAAACTTGGTCTTATTTCAATGTTGAATTCTAAAATTGTGTTTAGAATGAGCACTAGCATTCAACAGCTGCAAGCTATTAACATATGATCTCTTCCTGCTGTAAAAGCAGCAATTCTACAGAAATGCTTCCAAAATGCATAGAGCAAATCATTTAAACAAAACATTCAAATACATTTCTGCAAATATTAGGGGAATGTTAAGATTACTTCTATATATATTTTATTGCTTAAAAATATTCCCCAAACAACTTCTACAAATTGCTCACAAGCAGTTATTTGAAAATATCCATTGCTACTGGCATAGGTTAATTTTGATCAAATATCTCTTCAGCTATTCAGTGGGAGGATGTGGAAAAGATGGTGCCAGATTTTCACAGAGATGTATATTAAAAGGAAGAAAGGCAATGGGCACAACTTGTAAGGCAGGAAATTCTGATTAAATACGGGAGATTTTTCAGTGAGGGTAATTCAACACTTAACAGTGAGTCAGCTGTGCAGTGACACAGGGTGGTAACGTTAGCAGGAAATACTCAGCCATGTAACTAGGCCCAATGAAACAAATGAAGGAATAACAGGAGAGTGAAGCAATGTTACTGTAGCATAAGAAAAATGGTGAGGGACAAGGTGATACTTTGAATGATGGGGTTGCAAAAAAGTACTATCGTCAAAGAAAAAGAAAATTAAAGCAAAAGTTGAAGAAAAAGATGAAAGATTAAAAGAAATTTTAGACAGTCAAATGAAAAATACAGCAAAGGTTAATTATTGACAGTGCTAACTAATTCAAAGAGGAATTAGAAGCAATCAAATCAATTACAGTAATTTGTTAAAGATATCAGATCAAGTGGGATGTGACCTGGTGGTCATTAAAATGATAGATACTTTGAGTCTTTGGAATGGAACAGAGACGTGTTTGCAAGTTACAAATCTAGTAATTTGTTCTGAGTTCTTCTTATAGCTACAGAATGCTTGCAGGCTGGTCTTTCATAAAGCCAGTGTTATACACTAATCTGTTAACTTTCAATTTGACTTAACATTAAACAAACTATGAAAATATCAATTATATATCCCACTTAAAAGGAGTCATTAAATTGAAAGAAAAGGTGAAATCTGAAGGGTTGCTCCTGTTTTCTATGTGACAAAAAAAGGCATCTGCCTGATAAAAAGAAGATTACATTTCCAAGTATTCATTTGGAATTCCTTTTCAATAAAATTGTCTGTATGGGCCAAAGTCTTGCCCTGCTACCACCAACAAAGTTCTTGAAAATGTCTCTTAGTAAGTAAAAGCAAAGTCCTTGCTGTGCAAAATGAGCTCCCTGTAACACTGTTTCAAAATATCCTTGCATTTGGGCAAATGTGGAGCCCTGCACAATTTACATCAGTTATTGTGCAGACTTAGGCATGTTAGAAAATTACACTGCCACTTTGCTTGTTATGTCCTAAGTGATTTACGGTCAATGATACTTGGAGAAAACCAGTAATAATTCTTAATGCTCTAATATAGCTGTAAATAAAGCTAACTAAATATTTACATAGTTGATCTATTGCATTACCAGATATTTTTTAAATCACACTAGGATTGGGTCCATAACTCCTTCTTTGTTCTGTTGCTATATGAAAACTCTTTTTTAGTGAATCACTCATCCTTCGTTAGCAGACTCTGACTCCTGGGTGAAAAAAAAATCCTCTTTGTTTCAGCTGCTTTAGAAACTCTTTGTTGAAGCATCCTCTCATATGATGAAATGCTCCCTTCTGTAAAATTTATTTATCCTACATATATATATAGGTCCTTTTCTATCATGAAATGTATGCCTACTTAAACTCCCAGGAAGAAAAAAAAAAAATGACACTATGTATTCCTTAAATCCATGGTTCATGATAAAAGAGCTATAAAAATTAGTTCAAATTAATAAAATCAAACAAATTTATCTTCATGTAACATGGGCGTGTAAGACCAAAAAATATGTTCCAAAAATAGGTTTAGTGGTTTCAGAAAAAAAAAAAAAAAAAAAGGTAAAATGGTTGAACTGAACAGGTATCTTTTATTGCACAAACTTCAGCAGATACAACTGAATTAAAAGTTCAGGATGTCAGTCAGGTATAACACTACATAGTAAGTAAGCAACTAACATAGTAAGTAACATACTAACTTACTAACATAGTTAGTAACTAAGTCTAAGCTTAGAATGATGATTCAAATGAACACACCACTCACCTATAAAATGAGGACACTCAATCACAGGAAGTTTGGATGACATCCCAGCCCAAAGAGAGAGTTCCCCAACTGCAGATCTGCTTCTGTGAGGAAAACCAGCTCAAGAGGGCTTCTGACAGGCTCCATTTATACCATAAGTTGGATCAGGGCTTACAGTCTTATACATTTCTTATTGGTTGAGGGAGTGTCCAAGGTAGGCTTATTGACTAGAATTGTGGCAGGCTCAGGTATTTAGGATCTCTGTGTGTACGTGACCTGAATCACACACACTTCCTGCCAAATGAGCCACCACATTCCCGGTACTGCACCATTAGACCTGCCACAGATCTAGGACTCTCAGATACTTCTAGTGCCCCACATTCCGAATGTCTGGTTTATGAGCTCTTCCAAATTCTACCCACCCAAAACAGGGAGACAAGAAATTTATCACATGTACGGTGCACTCTGAGCTAAGCCTACACAATCTCAGTATTGTCATGGCATGAATGAGGAAAACTTGCCAATTGCTGAAGAGGTTTCATTTTTAGGTATTTTTCTTTAACTTAACTACTGAAAATATACAACTTTGAAAAAGAGGGAGAGAAGGAGTAAGTTAAAAAAAAAACGCTGTAGGCATACTGAGATCAGAGTAAAGCACAAGAAATGTGTCTGTGTTTTACTTGTCTTCAGCTGAAAATGCATAAAAGTCGTCCTTAAGTCAGCAGGAAAAAAAAATCCAGTGAAAATGGATATAAAAATTGCAAGTAAAGAAAAATATACAATCGAGTATTAGACTATAGTGAAAGCAAGAAGCACAGGACTATGTCAAAAAGCTTTACAGTAGCTTGTAATTTCTTTATAACCTTTTGTGACACTGTTTAAAGGAACAAGTTTTCTTGTGATCTTTACCTAATATCTCACTAATACAACTGCTGCTGTTAGGATTTCAAGATCAATAGTTTCACGGATTCACTCCTTATTTCAAACTAGTAATTAAAAAAATATATATAAATAAATCACAGCTATCATCAATTAAGGAAAAAAATGTCTACAGGTTAATCTATGATAATATCAAATGTTATTAAAGGTTTTTTTCTTCCTTTTCCATCCCAAATACATCATATAGATACTCCTTTGAAGAGTACACTACTTCTCTTTATTCTGACAGTTCATCTGTGGATTTAAAATAATACGGAAATAAAGCTTTCTTGCAGTTCAGAAATACTCTCATCTGTGTTTGAAATTATGTAACTATCTCAATCAAAATCCCCTTGGAAAATATGTACCTAGAGATTTGTGTGTTTGCAGTTTTGGTGAATAGATCAAATGTGCCTCTCTCTGTATGATTCTTAAATCTTCTTTCTTACAGGTTAAGTCACATCATTGATAGTTTTTTTACTGTGAACTAAAAAAGTAATACACCTCTAAATAACTCTGTAACCAACAGTCCCTGCACATTGGAAAACACAAACTAGTTTGAACTGGACCAATTGATGATTGTTTTTTTATTATTTGGAGATTTTTTTTTCCCTCAAAAAAAAAAATCAGTCTACTGTTAAAGCAGTCTTAATTCAAAAGGAACTTCTGATCCAAAGATATTAGTTTTAGTTCGCCATTTCTTTAATTTAGTGGAAAAAACAAACAAAAAAAACCAAACAAAAACAAACCACAACAACAACAAAAACCCACAGTTATATTATTTTCTTTTAATATGGATATGAAAAAACCCTCTCAATTAATTTCTTTCTGTGGGCTGGTAAATTCTGAAGAAACTCTAAATCTCCTAATAAGATTTCAAGTTAGTACATATTACTTACTCTAGGACTTGCAGAAGATAAAAACTGAAGATTCTTTACTATGTAAAGCTTATACTCCCAAGACTGATTCCTCATGCTCATGTTGGCCTTTCCCTCCATGGGCATAGTATTTTTTTTTCTAGTAAAAAATGTAAAAGACTTCTTCCTTATCCTTTTATTCCTTAGTAATATAGTCTTCCGACATATTGACCAGAAAAATAATCTTGTATGTCACTCATCTTTACTTGCATCTTTTTATTAACTTGAGTATTTCATACAGAACAGGTGCATTATTTTTTAGTATGAGCAGGTGGAGTTAGTGTTAATTTGTCTCATATTTCAGAACAAGAATACTTCTGCAATTGGGAATGGTCGCAAACACAAATACTGTACTCGGGGGGGACCTTAGCATCCAAGACATCTGTTGAGAAACAGATACACTTAAACACTGAGCAGTTAAGAGAATCTTAAGTCACACAGAGAGCAACAGATGATCCAGAAAGTAAACAACCTCGTTAACAAAAAGCCAAACCCATACTTTCAAATTCAACAATGCACTTTCTCAAAGGAATTTTTGTCCAGGAGGAAATGTATATCTTTTAAAAGTACACCGTAGTAATTTGTAATTCTACATTATGAGATATCTGTAGTTTCTGGAATAAATTTTAGAGGGACATTGGCTGAGGAGGGAGAAGTTTAACACAGAGGGGTCCATACTGGCATTTTTATTCTAGTAAAAAATTATGTGATTGTTCTTTTCATTTAAGCCCTGTTCTTCATCATACATATTTTTTGACATAACAGTCTCCAAGAGACCTTTTTTGTTCAACATGGTTATATTCATGTACAGAATCTAGATCAGTTGTTTGGTTGCTGACACGGACAATTGTAGAAAACAAACAAACAAACAATAAAATAAATAAAAAAACCCAAACCCACCACCAACAACAAAGAAAAGTCTCAGTAATAGTGTTTTAGTTGAACTTCAGATATGCCAAAGCAGTTTTAACAAGACTTTAGAGATACTTCCTTTTGTAGGCCCTTTACTGGTAATAATTCCTTTTTTTTTTCCTTCTTTGTTTTTGCAGACTAGATTTCAATATTCTCTGTAAACTCCCACTTCCTATGCACAGAAATCATGGCAAACCTAGATTCCTAAGAAGACCTTGTGCTTTAATTTTTTACCTAGTGCCTAGAGCAAGACAGTAGAGACAAGTCAAGTATTTAAAAGGTTGACTGTTTTGGTTTTATTTTGGCAGTTTTGTTTTGTTTTACTATGTTCACGACTGAAGTTAAACAAAACAGGGAAAAATAGGACAGAAATACCATCTCAGAAACTCTGACTAGACTTGTGTTCTGAATTAGTTCAAAATTAAAATGCTTGATCTTAGTCTACAACAGAGTTTGGGCAATTTGAATGTCTGTGGTTCATGAGTAACTTTTCTATGATACCCTGTTATATCATATGATTTCTTAAAGAAAAGAACAGTCACCTTATAAAATAAACAATGTGGCTATCAAGCTTGGACACTAAGAAAGAACACTGATATCTTATGCATTTTTTACGAATCATAGTGGACAGGATGCTAATTAAAGCCCAACTATAATTGAAGTGAAAGATGTTTAAGCATCTCATTTGACCAGTCCAAGTTGTACAAAACCTTTCATTTTCCTCATATAGATATAATGGAAGCAACATTTCTTTCATGAGAAAAACAATGTGCTTTAGAGACCATTGTGTCTGAGTGTGTCTAAATAAAGATTGCATGGCTGGAATAACACTGAAGAAAATTGTAGTGTCAAGAAACCTTTTTTTTTTTTTTTTTTGTTATTTGTTAAGACAATTCAGAAGAGTTATAAGACAACAAGGCTCCCTACAGAAAGACCAAAATGTAAAATTTAAGTATGAGAATGCTAGTTAGTTATTTATCAGACTTGTAAACAATTGTATCACCTATCAATTTGTACACACATTTGAGAAGACCAGATTTTAAAGTAATCGGTTAGAATAAAATCATTACATTTACTATCATCTGTGCTTACAGGATGGAAACAATTTGGGGATGACTGCACATGCTCTTGAGACTGGGAGCTTTGGAAAATGTGATAGAAAAATTATTGGACTCATCATTTTGCTTGTAGGATTCAGTAAGGGAGTGAACAGTTGCAGAAAAGGAAGCAAAACCAAAGCTTAAACCTTATATATACAGAAATAGTTGTCTAAATGTATCTTGGTCTCAAAGAAATGTCCAGACAGTTTTCCTCAGGTTGTCTCAGGAAGAAGATTCATAGAATCATAGACTCATAGGATGTATTGGGTCGGAAGGGATCTCCAAAGGTCATCTAGACCAACCCCCCTGCAATAAGCAGCGACATCTCCAACTAGGTCAGGCTGCTCAGAGACTCATCAAGCCTGGCCTTGAATGTCTCCAGGGATGGGGCCTCCACCACCTCTCTGGGCAACCTGAGTCCTCCCCCTGGCACCTGGCCCTCCTGGGCAACCTCTCTGAGTCAACTGTTTCTCAGGCAAATGCCTCTAATCATAACCAATTATTAGCACAAATTATTAACACATTCATTATTTTTGCAGCGCTTATATATGCCCTGCATATCAACAAACTTTTTAGAACACATACCTTTTAAGTTTCACCTAATTTAGAAATAGAAAATAAGTAAGAGCCATAAAATGTCTTCCCCCACAAAAAAATCTAAAACCCTGAAGCAATAGTATAGTGGGAAATGTTCTTACAGTAGCACATGTTTCTAGAGGAAATAAAGCTCCTTAAATATTTTGGGATGATTCCTCAAGGTAAGTACCTAATAATTCTGTGATTTCCAGGGCAAAGCACAAACAATGAATTTACTGGAGAAAAATAAACAAAAAAAAGGCTCATTTGTCAGCGCCATAAAAAAAACCCAAACAGATAATGGGTGTTTATATACCCAGATCAAAGATACCTTTGATCTTGGACAGGTCAACTGGCAACCAGATTTGGCTGGCTTGCTAGCTTCAGACAAAAGAAACTTAATTCTTCCATGGTCATAGAAGCAGCTTTGTCCAAATTAGGATAGCCTGCTAGGTATGACTACCATCATTTCAGGTCCTGCCCCCTCACAGATTATACTAAGAAAATCCAACTTGGGCAATGTTCAAAATCTAAGTGGGATAAGATTTTCAGATAGCTTGACTGACATTATCTCCTGCAGTGTTACAGGGAAGCGGTGGGCTCCTGCAGATAGTCTCATAAGCTGCTGATGCTTTTTGTACTCCCCAGTGTTATTTCTCATGCACCCAAATCATAGATGTCATTGATACCTCACTTACTGTTCTTCACTTGGTACTGAGCCCTGCAGCTCAGTGGCTGCATGGCTCTGCCGTGAAAGGTGATGGGTAATCCCCTATCTCTCATCCCCTATGAGGAGATTCACTTGTGTCATTTGAGGAGAGATGACAAAGGACACATCTGTGTCACAAGGAGAATGGGCACTAAAAGGGGATCCTTGCTGACTGAACAGCCAAAACCCAAGACAACTGGATTTCTAGAGATATGCAGCACTATAGGTCACTATTCTGGGTATTCTGGTCCCATGCATTATCACAGAAGTAAATAGTACCTCTGTACTTACAGAAAGTCAGGTTTTGGCTCACCACTGCACAAGAGAAATTAAGAACAAAATTAAGACAGAGTGCTTGCAATCTTACAAATATGACTGCATGTATCTTGAGCAACTATTGTGGAGTGATAACGTCATTTGCAAAGTCATTATTTGTTACACCTCTATGCCTTGCTTATTTCCTGTATATGTGAACCACCAATGTTTGTAGTGTTAAGACAATGGGTATAATTTTTTCCTGAGATATATTGCTTATGAAATATATTAACTTGTGAGAAGGAGTTATCTGACCTGGAGAGATTGGGTAGCAATGTGCACAATTAAGGCAGAGAGACTCGGCCATCCCCTAAGAGCAAGAGAAAATCTCTCACTTCCCATTTATATTTATTAGTGTTAAATGAACCAGAATTCTGAAGACAAAAAATGAAATCTGAGCTTTGAAATGTCTTTTTCACACTTTTCTGTTCTTATATAACTCTTCTCATGAGTATTCTATAAGCCCATCTTGAAAACCAGTATTTCTTTTACTATTTGCCTTGCAAAGAGACCAGATACACAATATATTTTTATGAAAACATTTTTTTCATAGGAATGATGGAATAAAAGAGAAAAAAAAAAATGCTGTTATACTCACCAGGTATTTCAAGAGTACAAATAAGAGTACATGAAGAGCAGAGGCAGTCTCAGGCTTTGCTCTCTCTACGGAGAATGTCTGTGACAGTCAGCATGAGGGAGGTGGGGTTGTTCAACATGGAGAAGAGAAGGATCCAGGGAGACCTAATAGTGACCTCACAGTACCTGAAGGGGGCCCACAAGAAGGCGGGAAAGTAACTGTTTACAAAAGCCTGTAGTGACAGAACAAAGGACAATGGTTTTAAACTAGAGAAGAGTAGATTAGATTGGATGTTAGAAATAAGTTGTTTACCACAAGGATGCTGGAACACTGGAAGAGGTTTCCCAGAGAGGTAGGTGGTTGAGGCCCCATCCCTAGAGATATTCAAGGTGAGGCTTGACAAGGCTCTGAGTAACCTGATCTAGTTAAGGATGTCCCTGCTTACTGCAGGGGAATTGGAGGTCCCTTCTGGCCCAAACCATTCTATGATTCTATGTCCTGAAGCACCACATCCACATATTTTTTTGAACACCTCCAGGGATGGTGAATCCACCACTTCCCTTGGCAGGCTAATCCAATGCTTAATTACTCTTTCAGTAAGGAAATTCTTCCTAATATCTAATCTGAACTTCCCCTGGTGCAACTTGTGTCTATTTCCTCTTTTCCTGTCATTAGTTACTAGGAAGAAGAGGCCAACACCAGTCTCACTACAACCTCCTTTCAGGTAGCTGTAGAGGGCAAAAAGGTCTCCTCTCAGCCTCTTCTTCAGGCTAAATAAACCCAGCTCTCAGCCTCTCCTCATAAGACATGTTCTCCAATCCCCTCACCAGCTTTGTTGCCCTCCTCTGTACCTGCTCCAGTACCTTAATGTCTTTCTTGTACTGTGGTGCCCCAAACTGGACACGTTATTTGAGAAAGCCCAGTGAAGCTGTTGCAACAAGAGCAATGGATGGTGAGTTATAATGTCTATGACTGAACTCAGGGTTCAGAGCTGGATTACATGCTTTTCACCAAGCTGCAAGAACTGGTTTAAAGACAGATTCCACAATACTGTAAAGAAATATCCTTTGACAGACACAAGCTTTTTGGCAAGCATCACAAGAGGTGTGAAGACAGTTTGTTGCTTAGAATATTCATGCAAATTACAGAAAGCTACTTAGAATGTTGAGAAAATTTGGATTCCTTACTCTTCAGATGATCATGAGATGAACAATATTCAAATACCTTAAAAACTGATGAAAAGTATAATCTTTTACCCAAGTCTGTAGAAGACAAGACAAGAAGTTCTGTCTACGAAAGTATCAAGAGAGATTTAGGTTGAATGTTACTTTGAAAGGAAAACTTCCAAACTGATGATACCAAATTCATCCATTACAAGTGTAAGATAGACTCTTCATTGTTAGGAGACCGTTAAAAACAGGTTGAATGACAGCACTGAAGGTCATGCTGCCATGATAAATATTGCATCATAAGTTTTTAAGGGCATTTTGTCTGCACATGCAATATAATTTAAATAATTATTTATATCATAAGATGAACATTCCTTTTTTTTCCTAGAGTATAAGTTTTACAGAACAAAGTTCCTCAAATAGCAATGCCATTATGTTACGCTCTTATTTGAACATGACAACTAGATCATGTCAGTTAATGCTGAGCATTGTAAATTAATAATTGATACTGCACACTTGACCACTGCCCCAACTTCAAAGAGTTACTACCTAATAAGAAACATCAAACAAGTTTACAATTGAAGTACAAAAATATATTAAAAAAAATAGAAAATGATTTTGAAATCAAATTCCATTGTGGTACTTCCACGGAACAGCAATTTGTTTGCATCATAATGCTGATTGAGGTTTTAAAAATAAGAATTTTTGTGCTAGACTTTTCTACGTGATCATGAGCTTTTATGCACTTGAAAAGAGTAAAGATTTGGCAACAAACATCACTGAGCATTTTTCTCACCCTCTTCAGAACTGACACCTTAATATCAGTTTTAAACTTCATACTTATTTCTGCAAGTGTTTATTTATGTGCTACCACAGTTATGAATGGAGCAATAATGTTAATATCAAAAGTCCTCAACGAGAAGAACCCTTCTTAAAAAACAACAATGTAAAGCAGTGAAGCTTCAAGAACTTTATTTTGCTGAAATTTTACTATATGCTTTTTCTAAACAGTTATAAAATTGCATTTAAAGGATAACATCTATGATTATCATAGTGCCTCAAAACATACGCAGGGGTAAAAAATGTTCAATATTACTGCTGGGAAGATCCAGCAGTTAAAATATAGTCATATTTTTCACACAGTTTATATCAGCAGTTCTGCACTTTTCCATATGCCATCCCATATCTCCTTCATCTCATATCCCTGACACGGTGTGTCAGGAGAGATACAGAAAAGACATACAAACCAGAAGAAGTAGTTGTGTCATTGTATCTACACTAAATTCATTTTAAGTAATGACTCACCTCCACTGTGCCATTCATGTGACTGTCAGCAAAAGATAGTTAAATTAGATCAAACTTGTCTGCAAGAGTGGGCAGAGGGAAAAACTTCCTGATTATGAGGATTGAAGGAACTCAGTCCCAGCTGTGACTACACAGAGGTGTACAGCAGGAAGGTAATGAAGGAGATCTAGATACCAACTCTGTATTGAGCACAGGATGAGAGGTAGATGGCTGTATATTAGTATTACTGGTAGTAAAAGTATTTTCAATTTTTGTAGAATACTTTGCACCACTTCTGCTAATTCTTATTTATAAATAGACTATATTTCTTACTAACATTTCAAAATATTTAATTCTGTATATTCTTAATGAAATTGTGTAAATCATATATAGATCAAATCTGTCTCAACTGCAGGTTTTCTAGTGTATAATGAATATTCATGAGCTAAGACATCATAGAAAAGCATGCAATCCTACTTTAAAGACTAGAAGTGACTATCATGTCCCTACAAATTCATGCAGCTGTTTCTTATCCTCACTGTTAATAATGTATGCCCTTTTTGCATCCTTAATTTATATAGGTTTGAATTTCAGCCACTGAACTTTGTACTTCTTTGGTCTGGTTAATTCAAGTGTCCTGTTCTATTAGAAATATTTTCAATTACTGATACTCTACCAAATTACCTTTTTAAGCTTCACTTGGATAAACTAACAGCACAGTAAATGTTAAGAACAGACGTGTATTGACCAGATGGCTCAAGAAAGATATAGCTACACCTTCATGCCTCTCACTAGCTTTACTCTGTATAATGTAAATTTTCCTAATCAGACGAAGTGGTCCAGAATTGTATAGTCTTCCCATTCAGACATTATCTAAATGCACGTGGTACAGAATAATTTAATATATCTAATGCATTTCATCTGAAATGCTGTATAATTTAAACATTTTTTTCAGTATCTTTGGAGATCTATTGTCTTCAAAAGATTTTGAAATTAAAATAACTTAAAGCCAAGATTACCTCATTTAGTGTAATTTTTTTCTATAATGGTATCTGGCAATCAACTTTCCCCTTGATTGATGACCAGTATGCTACCATAGGAAATAGAAGTAAAATCAGTAATATGGTTATCATAATATACATATTTTTTAAACTACAGATTGTAATTCTGGGATACGCTCCATCCTGCTCATGACAGTCTGCTATCCAAAGTCCTGTATGACCACTTCTTAAAGCACAACTTTGCTTTATTTTGTATTTTCTATAACTTATTCAGCAGTTCTCCAGGAGAATGCTATGTTAGTAGATAATGATGAGTAATAAACATTCTTGAACTGAGGTAGCAACATACATCTTAACCTTAAGAAACAAGTAATGACTCGCTTTTTCCTCACTCTTCACAGTCACTTTTCTTGGTTCTATAGGAGTTGCAAATTACCTGAGAAACAAAAAGCGCTTATCATCTACCCAGAAGCACCCAGAAATTGCAACTCTGGGGAACCCAAGTGCACTGGTAATTAATCTAGTGGACAAAACATGTCTGAATCATGGGTAATCAAATTTTATTTAAAATGCTGGGAGTAGATACAGGTGGAATAGACAAAAAAATATGTAGGTACTACTATCAGTGGTCTTTAAATAAGAACTTCCTAGAGTATATCACACAAGTGTTGAGTACAGGAAATATACGTATGTATATTTAAGCTTACTGAAAAAAGTTAAAACCCTCTGGTCATTAAGAAACATATTGTGTTTTTCTTAAGATTTTCTTTTATATCTTCTTTAGTTTGTTTATTGACTCCATAAACCCTTCTGAGTTATATTTTGTAAGAGGGGAGAACACAGGACAATTACTGTTCATTATTATATGATTAATAACAGCAGTTAAACTGGGGGGGGGGGCGGGGAAAGAAAGGTGGGACAGTGATTGCTAGTTCCTAAACTTGTTAGCTAGTATGTACTGGACTTTTTTGAGAAGCTTTGTCAAGAGATACTGCATCATGAATTATTCATTTTATCAGCTCTATTAATTCCATTACAACGGTAACACATCCCTAAGGACTAAGACTCAATTCTCCTTCTGTCTACTAACATCACAAGGAAATCTAAAGGAGAGGCTGAAAATGGCCCTACCATTCATCACATTTTGTTTGGCACATTCAGAAGAGCATATTATATATACATGAAGATTAAATATGCATTTATTTGTCACAGGCAAGGATAACATGATTAATATGGCTTCTGAAAACCAAAAAAGAGTTTAGAAGGGAAACAACCAATCTAGAATTGTAAAATTGCAATCAACTTTTCAATTATATAGCAAAGTGATACAATAATGTGTGATTTTATTGCATAACGAAAGAGCTGATGATGGTTTTGCATCATAGAGCCTCTTCAGATGAAAGGGTGATAATGAATTAAGATATTATGGCTTATAAGCCTTAAGAAACATAACCACATAGGTGTTGCTACATCTTACATTAGTAACAAAATATTTCTTTTTTATCCAAGTATATTTGAAATATAAAATAAAATTGTATTCAACAGCACCTGCAGTTTGCAAGGCAGGAAGACACCTATCTCAGTGATCTGAAAAAAAAGCTAATGATATCATAACAAGTAAGGATGAGTCATCACTTGCACAAGTAGTCCTAAAAGAAGTAACTTCTTGCTAAAATGCCTGTGGAGATCAGAGTGTAGAACAACAGAAAATAACATGGATGAGGCTGGAGGCGAGAGGTAACAGTTAAGGTGTGGATATTTTCAGGATTTGAAAGAGTATATTCTATAATTCAGCTGCACTTCTGTTGAGCTATCTGTTATGGAAAAACAGGCCAATGAAGTGAACTTTTTATTAAAGAGTGGAATCTAGGAAAAAGTATAAAGAAGCAGTGAGAGAAACAGCTAAGTGTAGAGGTAGTGCTGAGGAATAACCAGCTCAGGACTGTCATTCTTCATTCAGCAAAGGGCTGAACAATAAAAGGGATGACATGGTGTGAGCTGTATGGCTGTGCTCTCCACTGTAGATTTCATGCTTAGGTCTCTATGAGTCAATGTGTTCCTTCCATGTGGATTGCTGTAGGTGAATACTGCTGCTCACCCCACACCTATGCCAATTCTGTACCTCTTTCAGGTTCTCTAGGAACCTCTTAAAATGTATGAAATATTACAATTAACTTGCTTTCTTTAAGCCCAGCTTTAAGTTTATTACAAGAACATGAGAATATAATTTCAATACATTGATTTAAGCACAAATAGATTGCAGAAAGAACCCACTGTACTGAGTGCAGGTTCCCAGAGGCTGGCAGGGGGCCGCAGATGTGGCATCTGTGAGGAGTGACCAGGGCTGCCTTGTGTCAGACACAGCCAGTTCCATCCATTTCCAACCTATCCACTGCATCGCACAGCTGAGTATCACACTCAGTCAAGCTGAGGCTTGGTGATTGAGTGTTCTCCCTTTTCTCATTCCACAAGGCTTGGCATTCTGAGAAAAGTAGACTGTTATTTCAACACTAGGGCACTACCACATGTGTTCAAAATAATGAAATTTAAATGCTGAATTATAATCACCAAAATTCAGGACTTCAGGAGGCTTCTGAGAAGCTGGCAATGCTAAGAATCCGAATTTGGAGCTCAAACACATAGAATCTGCATAAATTCTACCTAAAGCACTGGAGAACAATGGAAGCCATGCAAAATGTAATAATGAAGGGCAGGCTTCCCTCATTTATATTACGGAAGGATTTGCAGTACTACTTTAATTTATCCTCTGAACTGTTGAGTCACTGAAGTGAAAATATCATGCTCCCTTGGGCAGTATTATTCTAAGTGGAAATCTCTCAGAACAGATCTTTTTGAAGTTCATCTGAGAATCCGAGCCATAGATATATTCTGCACATTTGGCACAATTCATCCTAGAGATATTGGCCAGAGTAAGACAATGTTATGGAGTCTTTCTCTCAGCATAACTGCACTCCAGTGGCAATAACATAAAAAAGGAAGGAAAAGTGAAATGACGATTTCAGTAGGCTGTAATTGTGGTATGGAGAACACTACTGCAGAAAAATCTTTCCCACCTCTTAGGTTTTCATGTATTTCTATCTGCAGTTAGATGATCTGCATAATTCAAAAATATGGCTGTACATACACTTAATTCTCAAAACTGCTAAGAATTATATGTGTAAAGAACACAGAACCAGAGTCATAAAATCCAAGGAAAATGAAGCATTTCCTAGACCTAGTAACTTGTCTAAATATAATTCATTCAGTATAGTTCATCAACTTTATATCTACTTGTTCACATTATGAAGGTCAAATACAAGAATGGATTTGAACTCCAGGGATTTATGTATTTCTAGCAACCAATCCCATCTATCAATAGCTCATATAGTGAACAAAAATAAACACTTCACTAATTTGATAGTCTGTGGAAGAGACAGACTGGAAAAGATGCAAATAATTAGTGACATGCTATATAAGAGAGACATGGAAGAAGGTCAAGAAATCACACCATGAGAAAGATTCAGACATACATTTTACACAAGAGTTCTCTCTAGGTTATCACGGTTGCATTGTTTTATTAGTGTTGTTAAGGGGAGAAGTAATATGACTTGATAAAGCAAAGCATAGGGGCATATTGCCTTTTCAGTGCTTAGAGAATTCATTTCAAAGGCTTAAATGGAGAAAGTCAAGGAGGTGGATTTTTTGTCATAGTCTTTAAACATCAGACAACTCAACATAGAATAAATGTATAGTGAGACAGAGATCAGATATTTCAGGGTACCCCTGGGGAATTATCCTTGTTATTTATTACAATGACAGTTTGGTAGAATAGTAAATAGAACATTTATTTTTAAGGGTACCACTAGGTTCTGAAATTATGCTCAGCAGTTTAGGTGATGCTGAAGAGATTTCAAACACAATAATGCAAACTGTGCAAAAAAACATGTAATTTTAATCCCTGTATTAAGGACAGTCTTTTCAGATAAACTAAGAACCATTGCAGACTTTCTCCCAGTTAAATGAGACCAATCTAAGCCTGTTTTGTAGGTTTGGCTGATAGAGGCCATCAGCAAACATAGCAGACACAACTCAAGCTTTAACATAATGTCTTTGTGGTATAGAAATTAACGATGAAAAGGCTCATTCAATAACTTATGATCTTGATCTTGTTGATGTTTTTGTACATACTTTACTCATGCATATGGATAATCCTCCAGATCACAATGGCATTATTTGTAAAGTTAGAAAGTATTAGAATAGAGAGTTCGGTCCTACCTTTAGTAGTAATGGGTTTTGATTATGTTATGGTGTTTGATATTTATTAAAACTTTTAGAAAGACATTTTTTAAATATAAGTAAAGGAAACCTATTGAAATTTTTATTTCCCTGATTAAAATTTATTACTTTCATATAATTGATGCATCAAAGTACTTGGTGTAGGAGATACATGAGCCCTTGGAAAATGGAGTTTAACTATTAGTTATTAGCTAGTTCATCATCAATTTCAGTTGTCAGTGAAGATAGGCTGTGCTGTTCATGATATCTCAAAGATAATGGCTGATGTAACTGGAGATGCTGCAATATAAGATTGATAGAAGTTACTTGAACAATACCACGGAAATTATTTTGGATAGTATACAAATCTGTATGATAGACGTTTTAGGACCACAAATGATACATTGTAGGTTGTTGTTTGTTTGTTTTATGAGGAAGAACTATTCTGTTCTTTGTGAGGACTCTAATATGGAATTTCTTTTTCTTCTTGCCAAGACAGAGAAGTTGTAAAATCGATAATAATTGATACCATTTGTTTTAGAAGCATGTATGCCTAACATCTTTATAAACTTGCTTGATAAGAAAATGTCTTATTCTTGTGACTAATTCCTGAAGAATAATTATACACTATTCCTCCTAATAGCATTACTGAGACTAAAGAGACATATGAATAGACAAAGATAGACTAGTATCAGTGAAAGACAGCAATTTCATTGTTAAATTTGCAGAAGGAATAAAAAAAAATTGGAGGAATTTTTAATGTAAAAGAATATTTTGTTTTCATATTCTGTAACTAATACAGAGTAACAATGTAATGATATTATTACAGAATGATCCTGAGGTGTACAGAAGTTGTTGTGTGCTAGAGCTCACACTATTTAAATGCTCTTAATGTTTCTGTTAATGGTTTGTTTCAGCAGCATTTTATAATTTGTTCTGCACAGAGTGCTTCTCATTCTGGCATCTCTCCTCACAGGCTCCAGAATGCAAGACCATCATGAGGACAGCTCACTGAAGGACAGGACTGCCTTACAGGTAGCATTTGCTGCTAAGTTTCTGACAAAACTGGTTCTTCAAATGAATATTAGGAGGGCTGAACTTTTGCCAGTAGATGCCATGCTGCTTCCCTCACCAGTGGCTGAGGAGGTGTATCACTTCATTTTAAGAGTAATCATAAAAGAACTGTATCTGGAAGACTCTTTTAAGATCCCTTCATAGTCAATGGGAGAAAACCAGTCATTTCTGTAGTTACATTAATCTCATCCTAAAACATAACACTGGACCAGACAGATGAGTTACATACAAAACATATCTAACTCTCTCCATTGACCATACAAGAATCAAGATGATCAGTTCATAATGGCATTGTGGGTATTTAGAGAAGGATGAGTTAAAATCCTATTTTATCAGTCTTTTTTTTTTTAGCAAAATAAATATTCTCATAACTAAGAATTCCATGTGTTTTACTTACATAGGCCTATTTTCCTATGCATCAGCTACATGAGCTGTAGGTGTAAAACTAATTTTTTTTCAAATGTTCATTTCTATAACTTGGTCCCAAATTTGTTTTTTTTGCCTTTTTCTTTTTTCTTATTCCCTGAAACCTAAAATCCCTTATTTAATGTAAAGTTTTAGTATTTAAATTTTATTCTATTCATTTCTGTCCATGTTGGAAATTTAGAAGATCTCACAAATTATAAGAAAATAAATACTTGCATTAATTCAAAGGGAACACAAAACATGATTTCATGCATTCGAAAACATACTTCATTTCTATGACAACAAAAATGAAAAGCAATGAAGGGCCTTCTAGACCCATCACATTCATCTCAAACATGAATTTTAGTTTAATTTTGTGAGTTCTGTTTTCCTCAGTTTCCACAAATTTTCCAGGAAGCCCTAACAGTGTCAGACCTCTTCCAGACCATCCTAGACAGTCTACCAATTCACAGCAAACCAGTTGCAGAGCAAGCCATAACCGCCTGCTGAAAAGAACAGGGAAGACTAGCTGTCTGTTTAATATGGAAACAGCATTGCTGCAATCTTGCACAGGTGTAAGCATAGTCCCTTATTCATGTTCCTGCATGGATGGAAATGCACAGACTGGATTTAGACAAAAGCACAAGATAAAGAGAAATGGAAAACTAGGATAATAAATAACAGAAAACAGTGAAGGACAAGAGGGTACAGAGAAACAAAAAAACCCAAACAAACAAAATGTGATTCCATTAAATAGGATTCAAAGCAAGGATGGGAAATAAACAATGAAGTAGAATATATTAAGCAATTATACAAAGAGATCTAATATACATATGTAGAACAATAAACTTAACTGTAGTCAGCAGTAGTTAGGGAAATTAGATCAAGAGAAAATGACAGTATGACCAATTTGCCAACTGAAAATTGTGGTCACTACAGTGATTTCTCTACCCACATAATGTCAATGTTTTTACTTATGGCCTTTTGTTGACTTCCTGAAAGACCTTTATTTGACAACTGTACTTTTAGAAACATGTAATTCCAGTATTTTGCTGACACCAAGATGTCATTCACAGAAATAACACCTTTTTAAGGTGTGCTTCCAGAGTGAGGCGGTGACAGGGCACTCCTGC
Source organism: Chloroceryle amazona (assembly GCA_027560015.1). Lineage (NCBI taxonomy): Eukaryota > Metazoa > Chordata > Aves > Coraciiformes > Cerylidae > Chloroceryle > Chloroceryle amazona. The sequence goes on along the minus strand of JANHFX010013091.1, from coordinate 3,678 downwards.
AGATTTCAAGGGTTAATACACATGGTTTAAGAGGACAGTTAGCAGTGGCATTAAATCATCTTGATACCATACTGACTTAGTGCAGTTTTAACAGAGTAACAAGTTCCAAATAACACTTGTACACATACACCTTTAATTCGGAGTTCAAGAACTACGTTACATGAGTTTTGTGACCTCAGTCCAATTGCCAGAAGCCAAGTATCCACATCAATAAAACCATGGCCTCAGCTGAGACTAATTAGTGCACTAGCAGACAATGTCTGTGCACTTGAAAGGTATTGAATGGTCAAAAAACAACATTGCTTCTTTTCAGAAACATGCCATGGGATGAGAATTGTTTTACTGCTGTTCCTCATATTGAACCTGATTATTGGACTAAGCAGAAGAATACAGTCTTCAGTGATATATATCAAGCTTTTTTTTGTTTCTGGGAAACGAGATTTTTACAAGTAATTAAGCATATCTCTTACTGAATCCAATTTTACATGGAGTTATTGTCACAATAAGCAGAATTGTATATTTTTGCTTCTGAATTCCCACATTACTCTCCGAAGGAAAGACCTGTTTCTTAATATATGCATATTCATTTTGCCTTTCTTAACATAAATCTAGTTCTCTAATTATCCTCTTTTAACATTTTAACACATTTTATCTATATATTATCCAAACATATACACTAAATGATGGCACCTAATGAAATCTTTGGCCACACTGTTTGCTTATGAAATCGTAACTATTTCCTGGACCAAATTAACAATAGCAGAAGCCTTTTCAAACACACACTTGAAAATATTGAACAATTCAAGAAATGTATTAGTATGTAGCATATTAACCATAAAAATACTTTGTGGGATCTTGGTTGGAAGAAAATGGACACTGTTATCAGGAACTGTCCTTGAACCATGGAAAGAGCGTGAAGGAAGAATGGTGGAGAAAAGACAATGAAGCAAGAAGATAAAGCAGAGCAAAGTAGAGAAAAACAGGACATGGGGGTACTGGGCAAGTTAGATGACAGCCAATCATGTAGTAGATTTAGGTGTGTGAACAGTGTGTGGGCTATCGCATATATCCAATCATCACTGTTGTTGGTGTGTTTGATCAGTGAAGCTTGCTCTGTATAACCAAGGGATGTAACAGTAAAAAAAGTCTTTGCTTTACAACTTCCATGGAGTTCCTGAAGTCCACTGATCCCCCGCAATACTTATTATTTGCTCCCTCCCAGCACCCTCTGTAACATAACAAACACTTAAGAAGAATTGTCTAGTCCTCAAAAGTGTTCAGACTGTAGGGTTCTGTGAGTAGGTAAACAACTGTTTCTACTTTAACAAACAGTGCAGAGCAGCAGGGCCCTGAGTAGTACTTAGCCTGACTAGCCTCACCTGGGACCTCCACCCACACCAGTGGACGTAGGAGCTCTATTTATGTTTAGCCCGGGACTTTTATCTTTCTGCATGAGCTATGTTGAAGAAATGCTAGTCTCTGGGCTTGAAGCAAGCTGAGCATAAATCAGCTTACCCTGCCCCCAGAAATAGCCAGCAGTATCATGGGCTATTACGTAAAGGCACAGACAGTAGTTTTAGTGAAATGAGTACCTCTTCTATTTATTGCTTATTAAATTACATCTAGATACTGTGACCAGTTTGGACCACCCAGTATAACAAAGGCACTTATAACCTGAAGTAAGGTAAGAGGAGGAATGCCAAGTCAATCAATCATCACTGGAGCACTTGCCACATGAGGAGAAGCTGAGGGACCAGGGCTGCTTCATCCTGGAGAAGAGATGGCTGAAGGGAGGGGGTGGCACAAAGCAAGCAGGTATAAATTGAAATAAGATGCTTAAGGCTGTATATAAAAATAAATTTTTTCCTCACAAGGGTAGTAAAGCATGGGAATGGGTTGCTCATTGAGTTGTGTTGACTTATCCCTGGAGATTTTCAAGATTCCTTGGAGAAACTCTAAGTAGCCTGGTCTGTCCCCAGAGCTGGATCTGTGGGTTTGGGCAGGAGGTTTGACTACAGACTTCCTAAAGTTCCTTCCCAACTGAGAGACTCTGTGATGCCATGATTGTGAGATAGGAATGACTAGGACATCCACTGAAAAAGTACCCCGCTAGTGCTACACAGTTAATGTTAATGGATTCAAGCTGTTACAATGGCTGTGTTTACTGGTTCTGCCATAGAACCATTCCTGAATCTGAACTTCTCTTCAGTTGGAAAGAGGATTCCTAGCTTTAAAAACAAGCAAACTCAAGAGAGAAACAAACCATATAGACTGTCTAATTCCTGACTTTCCATCCAATAATCATGTTTCCTTTTATTATGATATGCTTCTAGCATGAGGAAATGAGTGATGCAGAGAAGAGAGCTAGCCTTAGCAGCCAATTCTGCAGAGCAGTGTTTCTGCAGGATACAGATGTATTGGCTCTGTTACATCCAAAATCTCATTGGGGGTGAAAGGGAACATCTTGTAGTGATAGAGCTAAGATTATATTGCACAATTAATAATCATAGAATCACAGAATCATTTAGGTTGGAAAAGACCCTTGGGAACATCATGTCCAACCATTAACCCTACTCTACAAGTTCTCCCCTAGACTATATCCCGCAATACTACATCTAAGTGATACTTAAACACATCTAGGGATGGAGACTCAACCACCTCCCTGGGCAGCCAGGTCTGGTAGTCCAAATCATGCAAGTAAACAACAAAAAAAAAGGCTATTAGTAAAATGTTAACCTAGTTATCAGAGTGTTTCTAGTGTTTGCCCCTTTTCTCTGGAGTTATGCTCACCCTTTCAAGGTTCCAGGCTATCCCAAGGTTGATGGTTTCAGTCATCTTGAAGAAGACTGAGAATGTTTATGATGTTATGAGTATCCTACAGTCTTCACTGGGAGTTATATGGTGTTGATGGTGGGATTTTCTTCTGTCAGCCCCTTTCTAGTGCTGCAGCTCAGACAAGCTGGTTCCACTTACAGTTCATTTGTTTCTTAAGACAGATGTTCCAAAATTACCCCATGAAGGTAACTGATAATCTGGCATCAATTCAAAAGTCAAATTTAAATTTGCAGCATTAGACATTTTGTGCTTTTAAAAACAGATATATAAAATAACTGTTTCTCTTTCTAGATTTGTACCGTAGTGAATTTACAGTCGGGAAAAAGGACTCAACAGATACATAAAAAGTATTATCGCTGATATTCATTTATAGTAAGGGATGATATTCAACTTCAGTATAAATTTATCCATGTAATATGAGAATTCATTTTTATTCACCAGAAGTTTTTAAATGAGGTATAATAGCCAAACGAATTTTATTTTACCAAACTGTCTGGATTCAATAATACTTATTACTGAAAATAATAGTTATATTTAATATATAAATAACTATTGAATTCTTCTTGAATAAACATCATATGATGTTTGATAGAATGTAAATAACTATTGAAAGATCTCTTTTTAATTTCTTTGTATGCTGCAACTCAGCTAATGTTCATATGTTTGAACATGAAATATATATAAACAGATATAGATTTAATGCATATATATAAACTTAATATACATTAAGTTCCCAGTTCAAGAGAGACAGAGATCTACTTGAGAAAGTCCAACGGAGGGCTACAAGGATGATTAAGGGACTGGAACACATGCCTTATGAGGAAAGGCTGAGACACCTGGGGC